>CM019224.1:18351480-18366497 GCA_009741485.1 Malurus cyaneus samueli
ATAAAGATGTCCTAGGCAATTTTCTCTTCTAAATCCAGATTTCCCCACTGGAAATATCAATACTCCCAGTGTGCTGACAACCTTTTGTTCAGTCACTAAAAGAGCCAGAAACTGCAGATTAATTTGTTTCAACGGCGTTTCCTCTGCAGTTTTCCACCCTCACCGTTCTGATGGCTCCCTGATGGGTGGTTTGTGGGCAACAGGCAAAATGGTGATGAAAGAGGGAGGTTAAACCTGGAGAAAACTCAAAGAAACCAAAATGTGTGCAGAGGAGAAGGAAAAGCTGGAAAATGGTGGTGTTTCCCTTCTGGCTGCACACAGAGTGATCCCAGAATTAATTGTGGGGAGATAAATATAACTATGGACACAAAGAATCCCTGAAAATGTTCCTGTGTGAATTTGCACATGGAATGGTTTGGGTTGAAGGGACCTTAAAGCCCATCCAGTGCCACCCCTGCCATGGCAGGGACACCTTTCACTGTCCCAGGGTGCTCCAAACCCCATCCAGCCTGGCCTTGGGCACTGCCAGGGATCCAGGGGCAGCCACAGCTGCTCTGGGAAATCCATTCCAGGGCCTCCCCACCCTCACAGGGAAGAATTTCTAAATCGCATTTAAAAAATCGCATCTCGACCTCGTCTTTTTGTGAGTTTGGGCACAAGGCTCTGGTGAGACATGTCTTAAAGTTGTGCCAATGTTCTTATCCCTGCTCTGGGAATATCCCTCTTATGGGAATATCCCTGTTATGGGAATATCCCTGCTCTGGAAATATCCCTGTTATGGGAATAGCCCTGTTATGGGAATATCCCTGTTCTGGGAACATCCCTGTTATGGGAATATTCCTGCTCTGGGAATATCCCTGCTCTGGGAATATCCCTGTTCTGGGAACATCCCTGCTCTGGGAATATCCTTGCTCTGGGAACATCCCTGCTCTGGGAATATCCTTGCTCTGGAAATATCCCTGCTCTGGGAATATCCTTGCTCTGGAAATATCCCTGCTCTGGGAATATCCTTGCTCTGGGAATAGCCCTGCATTTCCAGCTGCTTCACCTCCAGGATATCCCTGCCAGGGATGTTTTCCTAGCTCGTCCCTTTGTCTGCATCTCCCTGGTGTGTGCAGCTCCTGCTCTGGCTCTCCTCTGTGTCACTGGGTGTCCTTTTCCTGCCCATCCCCACCCCTGCCCTCCCCTGTCCCTCTGTATCTGCCCTGATCCCATCTCCATCCCTGCCTTGCCATTCCCATCAGGCTCCTCCTCTGTTGTGAGGGTCCCCCTTAAACATCTGCAAAGCATCTCCAGGCTCCTCAGCTCCCTCTGCAAAGCTGCCCAGCCCCGTGGTGCCTGGAAGACAAAACAAAAGCTGACAGCAGCCGGGATTGTTGTTGTTCCCGTGGCGTTAATGTCAACCGGGCGCTTCCTCCCGCTGTCCCCGGCCATCCCCAACATCTCCTCTGCTCCGCCACCCTGCCAGGATGCTGAGCTGAGGGAGATCTGGGGGCTGCTCAGCTCTGTCACTCACAAAATCACCCCTCCAGTGAGGAAACACCTTGCACAGAGCTGCTCTGAAAGATCAGAGCTGTCCCGCTCCAAAACAGAAGCAAAGATGGGATTTTATCCCGACTTTCTACAGCACAAGAGGGTCTTTGGTGCCTGCCTGGGGCAGTGGGGCAGAGCCAGGAGGGGCTGGCGGATCAGCAGAGCCCGTTCRTCCATCCAGGAGGGAATCCAGGAGGGAACAGCCCCGTGGAGGTTTGAAAGGCGAGAGGATGGTGACGGATCGGGCGCGCTCCGTCAGCCCCGTCTTTCAGCAGGGCTCAGATTAACTCTGTCAAACTCACATCTTTTTCTCCTTCTTCTCACTCCCCCTTTCTCTGSTGACACCACCGAGCAGCGCTCAAGGCGTGTTCCTTCAGCAGAGCGACGTGTTCTCGCAGCTTCACGAGGCAAAAAAAAACCTGCTAAAATCCCTAAAAAAGGAGATTAATAATAGCTTGTGTTTCTGCTTTCCTGGGTCAATCCCAGGGATTTATTTTCTTTCTTAAACAAAATTTGCTGCTTCAGAACCAAAAAAATAATAATCTGCAAAGATTATTAAAAAAAATAAATTATTAAATATTATTTTAAAATTAAAGATTTATTATTAAAAAATCTTTGCAGTGTGTGTCCTAGGCTGGGAGTGGAGGTTCCCTGCATTGCCTGGACTAACTGCTACAAAATAAAAAAAATCAGTGTTTTTGCTGTTTTAGCAGGTTTTTGCAGCACATCCAGCCTTGCTGTCACACCTCATCCCCACATCGTGGGAGGCTGTGCTCCCCTAATAAAGTGTTTTCAGGAAGGAGAGAGGAGCCTGAACCAAACCCAGCCCCGCCAAAAGCTTTTCATGTGCAAATCGCGGGAGCAGCGAAATAGAGACAGACTTTATCGTTAGCCCGTCTGCAAAATAAATAACATCATTTCTTATGCTCCGAGGAGGTTTTGATGAAAAGGTTGATGTTATTACAGGTGCTTAAGTGGGCTTTTTAAAGCCTTATATCACGACGTGGAATGAAAATGGATCGAAAGAGACAGCGAACATTGGAATAACATCCTCCTGCAGTTCCTCCACTGACAGATCCCTGTTTTGTCAGAGCCCAGGGCGTTGTGTTGAGCAAGGTTGAAACACAGCCTTCAAGTTTAAATCTGTTCCATCCTGAAACAGAAAGATTCTGTGGTTTCACCCATTTTTTTTTTTTTCTCTCCCCTAAATCGCGTCTCCTCCCTGCTGCTCCCGTCACCCACTGAGCAGAGCATCCTGGAGCTACGTCAAGGGAATGAAGCAACACAAATTCTTCTCTCCTTCTTAACGAGATGATGGATTTTATTTAGATTTGGCTATCTCGTGCTGACAAAAAAGGTTGTTCTTAACTGATGTGTTTTCGTGGGGTGTTTGGAGAGACGCCGGAGGAGGAACCAACACCTCCCAGGACTGGAATGGAAAAGGAGCAGCGTAAAAAATACTGCTGAGCATAAAAAAAATAATAAAAATATAAAAGAGAGTGCAACATTTCGTGCAAATTCTCAGGTTTTAGTTCAAGGAAATATTCTGCAACTGCAGCCACCACAAATTCCAGGAGCTGGGGTGGAAGGAGCAAATTGTGTTTGTTGTGGAAAGGCTCAGGGAGGTTATTTGTGGGGAGAGGTCATGTGGGACCATCGACACAAATTTAAATTGTCACCTAAAACACCCAAACCAAGCAGCCACCGTTGTTTTATTGGTTTGTATTGGGGATGGGTGAAAGCAGCTCGAGGCTTTTCAGGAAAAATAAATATCTATGGTAAAATTGTCAAAAAAAAAAAAAAACAAAAAAAAAACAGAGAAATAAACAAAATAATAGAAGCTGGTGATGCCTTTGAGCCAAGCTGGAGTGCTGACCTCCTCTGGTCCGTGTACCTCCTGATAAATATGCTGCGCACAGATAGAAGATTTATTTTTATAACAAAATTAGCTTCTCTCCCATTCTCCACTGSTTTTGCTTTCCAGGCAAAACGCGGAGTTTCATTTGTTTTTTATTGAATGGGGGAGAGAAACATCCCAACACCCAAAAATTACAAGGGAAGAGTGATAAAAAAAACATGGAAAAAAGGTTATCTGTGTATTTTTTATTGGGTTTTTTTCCCTCATTTCCTTAAATGTGGAAATTGCCTGGTCTTGCATTTGCCTTTTGCCTCGATGTTGGTGTGGCAGCCACTGATGGGTGCACGGCTCAATCCCAAATGTGCTGAGCTTGGACTGCACTGGGATTTCATCCCCATCCCACACGGAATCACAGCTGGGAACGGTGTCTGCCCTCCCGTGTGATGGGGAAAGGGGTCCTGAAGCACTCAAACCTTCTCTTTTGTGAGTGAGGACAGGACATAACAACAGGTTACGAGTTTTGGGGAAATCCCCCAGCCAAAGAACCCTTTTTGGGTGTTCCTTCAGTGGAGATGAAGTAATTTTGGGAACTGATTTCAATCCCCCTTCTTTTGGCAGTTCTGGGCATCTCCAGGGTGCCTGAGGACACAGATTTCCATCTCAAGGTTTATATCCCACCAGGACAAAGACAAACCCGTGCTACTGCTTCCTTCTGGTTACCATCAAAACTCTGGGAATTCAGGGATTTTTTTTTTTCCTTTGTGAAGGAATTTGCATTAAAAGCTGAAGCAAAGGACACTGGGTGAGCACCAACCTCCCTGAAAACCAGGGGAAAAACCAAAGGAAGCTGTGCTGGCTCTTCTTCTTCCAGTTGAAGACCATTTTACCCCATTTCCTCAGGGCTCTCTCATCCTGGCATGGACAATCAGACCCAGCTACCACCCACACAACTCTAGCTCCCTTCAGATCGTGCTTGGGATATTTTGAGCTCATTTTATAAGTTATTCATGTTCTTTTAAACTCCCTTCACCTTTAAAAATCATTTAACGCCGGTGGTCATCCAGCAGTTTGCCTCATTTTCAGTAATACCCATTGCCATTATTGCATCTTTGAAAGTATCACTGAGAAGATAGTTCTTATTGTTTTGTATTTCTTATTAAAGATAGTTTTTATTGTTTTGTATTTCTTATTAAAGGTAGTTTTTATTGTTTTGCATTTCTTATTACACATTCTTCTCACTCATCGATAATTTTAAATTTGTGTGGGTGTATCTAGCCAAAAATTTCAAACTCAGGACTGCAGATCGAAGCATATTTTCTGAGTTTGGTGGAAAACTTCCTGAGATTTTTAAAGAAATGTATCAAAAAGTCTCATATACATTTTGTACTCCACACAAGAGTGCAGAGCATGGAATGAGTGAGTCAAAACTCAGAAGGAAGAATTGTGTGTATCCTTTATTGACCATTTAATGATGGCAACAATTAACCAAGATTAATCACTGCATTTTAGGCAGACTACTTGCAGAGGCTGTTACCTTTCAAACCAGCACCACAGTACAGAAAACCAGTCTGAGTAGAAAATTCCTAATTTCATTTTATTCATCCAAGCAACAGACACTCATGCCACAGGCCTGGGATTTGCATTTAGAATTTTCTCTTTACCAGAATAAAAACACTATAACTTCAGTTAATAAATGTCCTTCCCACAGCATCTGAAGTGTTCCCCGGGGGAAGAGTGAGGTGAGGTGATTTGGTGAGGTTATTTTGTTATCTGAGACATCCAGGGAGCTTTTTTCAGGGGTGATCTTGGTGTGATCTCATGCCGGGGTCGTGCACCAAAAACCTTTTTATGAGTTTTAAACTCAGGTAAATCTCCCCAGACCTCGTTAGGATTGGGGCTGGACTTGGCTGTGAGGTTCAAACTCCATCTGCCGCCCTCCAAAGATCTTTATTAGCCGTGTTTTCGTGTCGTGGGGCTGAGGAAAGCTGATACAGATTGGGGGTTTGGACCTGAGTTCCTCCCATTTTCCGTTTTAAATTTTGGGGTGAATCAGCAAAAGGGTGTGGGTTTACTGGGGTGTGTTTAGGAGACACTTTCCCTGATGTTGAGATGTAGGAACTCACTCTTGTAAAGAGTTTCTTCCCCTTCCCAGCTCCAGTGCAGTGCAATTAGGATTTCAGACAGATTTTAAACATTTTCCCCTCTCGGATTCAGCACAGAGAACAAATCCAGCAGGGAAAAGAAAGCGAAAAAGAAAGTAGCACTCAGCAAAGCTGCCAGATTGCAAAATCACAGCGGGTTTGGACCTGTTGTTGGCCTCTCCTTCTCATCCCCTTTCCTTATCTCTCCCTCTGCCCTTTCCCTTCCCCTCCAAACCGCAGGGAGCAGCAATCGGGTCATTTATCAGCGTCCTGAGGGCATTTGTGGCTCCCAGTCCTCCCGTGCTGGCTCTCCACCCCAAAACCACCCGCAGGCTCAATTCTTCCAACTGTCCACCACAGCTTAATAGTCATTAAGTCACCAAGATTCCTTTGCACTTGAACATCTGACTCTCTCCTGCTTATTTCATAGCTCTTCATTGAATCACTTTTGTGAAGAGCAGGAGCTTGCACGGATATTTTAAATACTGTGCTTATGGGTGTGTCTGTCTTTCATCTGCAAGTTCCTGTGAAATCACTCCTTCTCCTGCTAAAGATACTATGTAACTTTTGCTCAGTGCTAACCAACACTCTCAGTGTGGTTTGTGGGAACACTCTTACCCTCCCTCTGGAAGGAAAAATACAAAAATTGAACTTGGTTCGCAGGCACCACCTGCATCTTCCAAATCCAGGCTTGATGGATTGTTTCTGGCCTCTGTTTCCTACAGGTGACATGGGCTGCCCAGACATACAGTTAACTGGGTGCTGTGGAATTCAATTAGACAAAAAAACATATTGCAGAGCCTAATTTTGGATGAACCATGGTAAGCAGCCTTTATTACAGTGAAATTTGTCATCTTTGACTAGTTTGATGTGGCATTCTTTTCCTAAGAATTAATTTAAAACAGAAAAAGGAAAATAATGGCTGGCTTTGTTTGCCTGGAGGACAGCATTATTGTACACGTGTGCACATTGACTGTATTTCTGTATTTTGAACGCAAGACTTTTTGTTTAGATTGCCCACCATACTGGGCAATTTTATTTCATTGACATTATTAGTTTTCTGAAGAACCCTATAAGACACACTGTTATCAAACCGAGGAGTTTTTTTTGTTGCTCCCTCTGCATTAACCCATTTTGATAGAGGTGTGTGTGTGAAATGTTTTCTTTACCTGTATACTAGTCAAATCTTACTTTCTTATCAGTCTTATCTCTTCCACTTGCTGAATCAACCTTAGAACTGTAGATGATGACCCAGTTTCTCTGTTCTCTTTGGTGTGAACAGGGATATCTCAAAGCTGTTAACTGTTGGGAAGATATTGTGTGCTTGTCATTGCTCACTAACACATATTTGCTGTAGCTTCATGAGGTTGTTTGTCTGAGCATGGGCCAATTTTCTGCTGCCTAACCTTGCACTCAATATACAAACGATAGTTATTGATAATCAATTGAGCTGTACCTATTCAATTATGGATCGGACCATACTCGGAGGTGGCTATTTCCAGAGTTCGTTTGGTCGTAGCCCACACATCAAAATACCCCGCCGTTACTTGTACGCCGATAGGTGACCATAGTTCGCCTCCCTCGCTTCTCGCCCACGCTTTGCTGAATTTAACTGAGAGAACAGAATTCTAAATGTGTTAATAATACCCTCCTAACAGGAAGTAGCCAGGCCAGAAAGTTGCGTCTGTTTGTCTCGGTGGTCGCACCCGTGTTCCCTCGGGAGCGATAAGCACACCCAGTGCCACCGGAAGTTCCCTCTCTTAATATCTCTGATTAAGGGGAAGCGCCTAATTGCTCGCCGCTCTACATTTCAGATACTAGATATTATAACGGGCTTGGTCGATGATCTTTGGTTCCAGGTGGGGCTCGTTCTCAAGTTTTTCATAAGAGAGAAGCGCACGATCATAGGAACATCCACTAAGGGGAAGCTGTCACTTGAGGTGGGGATGAGTAGCTGGAAGCTGCCAACGTGGAGACTGTCTTCCCACATGCCGGGTTTCAGTGAAAGCATGCAAAGAACTGATGAGCGCCCGGGGCTAATATCCTGCCGGGGGAAGGGACGGCGCTTGTGAAATTCTGCCGCAAAAAAGGCATGAGAGGAATGGCATGTAAACCGGTTACGTATCTGCAGTTATCTCCGCGTCCTTAAGATAGCACTCTGGATTTCTGAACTCTTAACCTGGTCAAACCCTTCACAGGGGCTAGAGTGATGAGATTACTTCGCCCACATACTCAAGTGATTCCCAATGGGATTGCAGAAAATCCCTAAAGAGAAAATTTTTCACTGGACCTCAAGGAGTCAAGCAACAGGAAGGAAAAGCAAGTCGAGCGAACAGCATGAAATACTAATTAAAGAAATAATCATTTATAATGAGGAGAAGAGGGTTATCTATGATGAATCCAAAAGGTATCCGGACATGAAAATGTAAATCATGATAGCAGATACACAGAGCTAGATGTGAGTTATATATTGTCGGGCTAAAGATAAATAAAAGCCACGATAAATAAATAAGAGATTAGAACAACCAAGACTAGCCGCAGTACACTCACGCTCTTTGGTAGAAATCCAAGTCCTGCCACTGGGGAAAATCAATACCGTGTGCTGAAAACCTTTTGAGCCAAAAGATGGATGAGGCCAGAAAATGCAGATTAATTTGTTTCAACGACGTCCTCTGCAGGTGTCCACCCTCACCGGGTACGAGGCCCTGATGGGTGTGGGCTAAGCAGTGCAAATGGGAAAGAGAAGTTAAAACACTGTCGAAACACACAAAGAGAACATACCAAAAATGTGCAGAGGAAAGAAAAGCTGGAAAATGGAGTGTGTTCCCTGCGCTCAGCAGCAGAGTATCCCAGATAGATTAGATCAACATTCTAATAAATAGTACTATGGACCAGAACGAGATTCCTGAAGATGTATCCAAAATGGAATGTACAGGGAGCTGGGTTGAATGGGACCTTAAAAGCCCATCCGTGCAACCCCTTGCCATGGCAGACACCTCACTGTCCAGCGTGCCTCCAACCCCATCCAGCCTGGCCTTTGGGCACTGTCCAGACAGGGCAGCCACAGCTTGCGCTGGGAAATCCATTCCAGGGCCTCCCCGCCCTCAACAGGGAAGAATTCTAAATCGCATAAAAAATTCGCATCTCGACCTCGCTTTTGTGATTTGGCAAAAGTCCTGGAGACATGTTCTAAAAAGTTGTGCCATAAGTTCGGATCCCGCTCTGGAATCCTCTATGAAACCTGTTGTAAGAAATCCCTTGCTCTGGAAAAACACAAACTGTGCATAGAGATCGCCTGTTAATGGGAAATCCTGTCTGAACATCCTGTATGGATAATTCCTGATCTGGAAACCCGCCCGGGAATATCCCTGCTGGAACAGTCCCTGCCTCGGAATCCTGCGGAAATCCCGTGCCGGGAATATCCTGCTCTTGAAATACCCTGCTTCTGGGACCCTTGCTCTGGAAATCCCTGCTCGGAAACCCTTGCTTGGGAATTAGCCCGCATTTTTCAGCTCTTTCACCTCCGATATCCCTGCCAGGGATTGTTTTCCTAGCCGTCCTTGTCCTGTCACTCCCTGGGTGTCAGCTCCTGCTCTGCTTCTCCTGTGTCACTGGGTGTGCCTTTGTCTGCCCATCCCACGCTAAATGGCCTCCGAATGGGACTTGATCTGCTGATAACAGCGCTCAATTCTGGGGTCGGCCTTGCCGCCATCGGGGACCATCCCCATAGTCCCCTCAACATCTCACACACACCGCTCTCTGGGTTAGGTCCCTCGGCACAACGCATCAGTGAATAGCGCAATAGCTCCTAAAAGTTCCACGAAGCTCCCTGGCAAACCCGGAGAAGCCCTGAGCTGAAAGAAAAAACAAAAGCATAGACAGAAAACGTATGCATGCGTTCGTTGTTCCGGTGCGTATGCCACGGAGCGCTCCCGCTGTCCCCGGCATCCCACTATCTCTCTGCCCGCACCGCTGCCAGGATGTCCGAGCTAGGGAATCTGGGGCTCTTCAGCCTGTCATCAAAAATCACCCCTCAGTGAGAACACCTTGCACAGCGCTGCCTAAAGAATAGAGCGTCCCGCTCACAAACAGAAGCAAAGAAAGGATTTATCCCGACTTTCTACAGCACATGAGGGCTTTGTGGGTGCCTGCTGGGCATGGAGCAGAGCAGAGGCGCTGGGCGGATCAGCAGAAGCCCGTCCTCCATCCAGGAGGAACCAGGAGGGAACTAGCCCCGTGGAGGTTGAAAGGCGAGAAGGATTGTGACCGGAATCGGGCGCTGCTCCTGTCAGCCCCGTCTTTTCAGCAGGTCGAGATTAACTCTGTCAACTCACCATCTTTTTCTCCTCTCTGTTCTCACTCCCTCTCTGCTGACACCACCGAGCAGCGCTCAAGGCGTGTCTTCGCAGAGGGCGCGGTGTTCTCGCAGCTTCACGAGGCAAAAAAAAACCTGCTAAAATCCCTAAAAAAGGAATTAATAATAGCTTGTGTTTCTGCTTTCCTGGGTCAATCCCAGGGATTATTTCTGTTCTATAAACAAAATTTGCTGCTTCAAATCCAAAAATAATAATCTGCAAAGATTTATTAAAAAAAATAAATTATTAAATATTAATGCTTTAAAATTAAAGATTTATATTAAAAAATCTTTTGCAGTGTGTGTCACTAGGCTGGGAGTGGAGGTTCCCTGCATTGCCTTGGACTAGACTGCTACATAAATTAAAAAAAAGTCAGGTGTTTTTGCTGTTGTAGCAGGTTTCTTCGCAGCACATCCAGCCTTGCGTCACACCTCATCCCCACATCGTGGGAAGGCTGTGCTCGCCACTACATAAGTGTTTCAGGAAGGAGAGGAGGAGCCTGAATCCAAACCCAGCCCCGCCAATAAGCTTTTCATGGTGCAAATCGCGGGAGCAGCGAAATAGAGCATGACTTATCGTGCGACCGTCTGCAGAAATGAAGATTAACATCTTCTTATGCTCCGAGGAGTTTGAAATGAAAAATGGTTGATGTTATTACAGGTGCTTAAGTAAGGGCTTTTTTAAAGCCTGTAATATGTCCCGACGTGGAATGAAAATGGATCGAACAGAGACAGGAACTTGAATAAACCCCTTGCAGTCCTGCCACTGACGAGATCCCTGTTTTGTCAGAGCACTCAGGGCGTTGTGTTGACAATGGTTGAAACACTATGCCTTCAAGTTTAAATCTTGTTGACCATCCTGAAACAGAAAGATTCTGTGGTTTCACCCATTTTTTTTCTTTTTCTCGTCCCCTAAATCGCGTCTCCTCCCTGCCGGCCATCAACCACTTCACCCAGACAGAGCACCTGGAGCTACGTCAAGGGAAAGCAACATGACAAATTCTTTCTCTCCTCTAACGAATGATGATTTATCTTAGAATTTGCTTCTCGTGCGAAAAAAGGTTGTTGCTTAACTGATGTGTCGTGGGGTGTTTGGAAGATCGGCCGGAGGAGGAAACCAAACACCTCCCAGGACGAATGAGAAATAGAGCAGCGTAAAAAATACTAGCGACATAAAAAAAATAATAAAAATATAAAAGAGAGTGCAGACATTGTCGTGTCAAATCCAGTTTTAGTTCAGGAAGATTTCTGCAACTGCAGCCACCACAAAATTCCAGAGCTGGGGGAAGGAGAAATTGTGTTGTTGCTGGAAAGGCTCAGGAGGTTATGTTGTGGGAGTCAATTGGGAACCATCGAGCACAAATTTAAATTGTCACCTAAACATCGCCAAACTTCAAGCAAGTCCCACTCGTTGTTATGGTTTGTATGGGGAATGGGTGAAAGCAGCCGAGGCTTCAGGAAAAATAAATATCATGGAAGAATTGTCAAAAAAAAAAAAAAAAAAAAAAAAAAACAGAGAAATAAACAAAATAATAGAAGCTGGTGATGCCTTTGAGCCAAGCTGGAGTGCTGACCTCCTCTGGTCCGTGTACCTCCTGATAAATATGCTGCGCACAGATAGAAGATTTATTTTATAACAAATTCGCTCTCTCACATTTTCGCACTTGGTTTGCCTTCTCCCAGGCAAAACTGCGGAGTTTCATGTTGTTTTTTTATTGAATGTGGGAGAGACATCCGCAACACCAAAAGATACAGATGAGTGATAAAAAAAAAAATGGAAAAAGGTTAGCTGTGTATTTTTTATATTGGGTTTTTTCCGCTCATTCCTTAAATGTGGAAATTGCCTGGTCTTAGCTTGCACTTTGCCTCGATGTTGGGTGGGCAAGCCACTGATGGTGCATCGCCTCAATTCCCAAATGTGGCTGAGCTTGGATCTGCAACTGGGATTTCCATCCCATGCCCAACGGAATCACAGCTGGTGAAATCGGTGTCTGCCCTGCCCGTGTGATGGGATAAGGGCTGAAGCATCAAACCTTCTTCTTTGTGAAGTGAGGAAAGCTAACAAAGGTTACAAAGTTTGGGGAATATCCCAAGCCAAAGAAGCCTTTTGGTGTTTCCTCAGTGGATGATGAAAGTATTTTGGGAACTGATTTCAATCCCTTCTTGCAGTTCTGGGCATCTCCAGCGTGCCTGAGACACAGATTTCATCTCAAGGTTTATAATCCCATTCCAGGGACAAAGAACAAACCCGTGCTAGACTGCGTTCTTTCTGTTTACCATCAAAAACTCGGGAATTCAGGATTTTTTTTTCTTCCTTTGTGAAGGAATTTGCATTAAAACTGAAGCCAAAGGACACTGGGTGAGCACCAACCTCCTGAAAACCAGGGGAAAACCAAAAGGAAGCTGTGCTGCTCTTCTTTTTCCAGTTGAAGACCATTTAACCCATTGTCCTCTCCTCAGGCTCTCTCATCCTGCATGGACCAATCCCAGCTACCACCCAACAACTAGCTCCTCAGATCGTGCTGGGATATTTTGAGCTCATTTTATAAGTTATTCGTAGCTTTAAACTCCCTTCACCTTTAAAAATCATTTAACGCCGGTGGTCTCCAGCAATTTGCCTCATTTTCAGTAATACCCATTTGCCATTTATTGCATCTTTGAAAGTATCACTGAGAAGATAGTTCTTATTGTTTTGTATTTCTATTAAAGATAGTTTTTATTGTTTGTATTTCTTATTAAAGGTATATTGTTTTGCATTTTCTATTACACATTCTCTCACTCATCGAAATTTTAAACTTGTTGTGTGGTGTATCTAGCCAAAAATTCAAACTCAGGACGGCAGATCGAAGCATATTTTCTGAGTTGGTGGAAAACTTCCTGAGATTTTAAAGAAATGTATCAAAAAGTCTCATATACATTTTGTACTCCACAAAGAGTGCAGAGCATGGAATGAGTAAGTCAAACTCAGAAGAAGAATTGTGTGTATCCTTTATTGACCATTTAATTATGGCAACAATTAACCAAGATTAATCATTGCATTTTAGGCAAACTACTTGCAGAGCGCTGTTACTTTTTCAAACCACACCACAGTACAGAAACCAGTCTGAGTAGAAATTTCCTAATTTCATTTTATTTATAAGCACCAGCACTCAGCAACAGGCACATAGATTTGACCTTAGATTTAGCATATATATTCTGTTATTCATAATGATAAAACTCATACACATACATATAAAGGTCCTCCTCCGCAGCATTTGAGAGTGTTGCGGGAAGAGTGAGGTGAGGTGATTTGGTGAGGTTATTTTGTTACTTGAGACATCCAGGGAGTTTTTTCAGGGGTGATCTTGGTGTGATCTCATGGCCGGGGCCGTGCACCAAAACCTTTTTACGAGTTTTAAACTCAGGTAAACCTCCCCAGACCTCTTTAGGATTGGGGCTGGACTTGGCTGCGAGTTCAAACTCCATCTGCTGCCTCTCAAAGATCTTTATTAGCCGTGTTTTCGTGTCGTGGGCTGAGGAAAGCTGATACAGATTGGGGGTTTGGACTGAGTTCCTCCCATTTTCCGTTTTAAATTTTGGGGTGAATCAGCAAAAGGGTGGTTTACTGGGGTGTGTTTAGGAGACACTTTCCCTGATGTTGAGATGTAGGAACTCACTCTTGTAAAGAGTTTCTCCCCTCCCAGCTCCAGTGCAGTGCAATTAGGATCTGAACATGATTTTAAACATTCCCCTCTCGGATTCAGCACAGAGAACAAATCCAGCAGGGAAAAGAAAGCGAAAAAAAGAAAGTAGCACTCAGCAAAGCTGCCAGATTGCAAAATCACGCGGGTTTGGACCTGTTGTTGGCCTCTCCTTCCATCCCCTTTCCTTATCTCTCCCTCTGCCCTTCCCTTCCCTCCAAACCGCAGGGAGCAGCAATCGGGTCATTTATCAGCGTCCTGAGGGCATTTGTGGCTCCCAGTCCTCCCGTGCTGGCTCTCCACCCCAAAACCACCCGCAGGCTCAATTCCCCACTCCGGGATCCCGGCGGGAGGAATTGCGCGGGGTCGGGGATGGAGCCGGGATGCGGCAGGGGCGCACCACTGCTCCCTTCTGGAGATTTCTATCCCAGGAGCAAAGAGCTTTGGGTTTTTTTTCTTTTTTTTCTTTCTTTTTTTTTCTTTTTTTTTTTTCTTTTTTTTTTTCTTTTTTTCCCAGAAGAAATTGGAGATAAACTGATAAGAGCACAGAGCCGCGGGACAGACCGAGTAAAACACCCTCCAAAAAAAAAAAAAAACCTATATTTTTTGCTTCAGCCCTCGCACTTTGTGATAAATGAATTTTTCTCCCAACCCTGGTAAGAAGGGGCAAAGCCCTTTGCGGTGTCTCCTTTGCCGTGGTTTGCCTGAGTTTGGAAAATAAATTCAGATTCCTAATGAAGAGGAAACACAGAGGGAGGGTGTTGGATTTGGGATCGGGAGATAAGAGAGACAATCCCAGATGTGCTGGGGGTGGCGGTTTTGGGAAAAAGCAGACTCAAATCAGGTTGAAACAGATGTTCCAACGCCTGGATTTTGCCAAAATTCATATTCAAAATGTCCCACGTTTTTTTAGTGTAACTCCTTCTCACAGATGATAAAAACGTATGAGATCAAATAAAAACACCAACCTCTTCTACAGCAGATGACCCCAAAAATAGAAATTTATCAAGACTGAAGCACTTCAATTCACTTTTTTTTTCTTTTTCGGTTTTGCAGTTGTACCCCAGAAAGGATCAGAATTTTTGGGAGTGCTGCTCTCAGCTGGGGCAGCAGAAGGAGCAGGAAATGGAGAAAAAATGAAGGCTTGTGGCGGGCTGGTAACTCCGAGTGATAAGATTTGTATCACGCATTCCAGGAGGTTTAGATTAAGCTGGGATTGATTTATAAACTCCAAGCTGAACTTCCAGACTCTGCGAAAAAACTCTTCGTCTTAATGCCCTGGAGAAAAGGGAGAAAAAAAAAAAATGAAATTTTCGTTTGATTTTTTGAAAGAATTACAAAGCTCAATATATGGATTGTTATTTATATAACCCCGGGATGAATCATAACGGAGTGTGGTAAGGCGGCGAATTGGAGCCTGCGGGTTTGGATTTTTGGGGTGGAAGAGCCAC
>CM019224.1:18366522-18439198 GCA_009741485.1 Malurus cyaneus samueli
CCCGCAACTCCGGGATCCCGGCGGGAAGGAATTGCCGGGGTGTCGGGGATGGAGCCGGGATGGCGGCAGGGGCGCACCACTGCTCCCTTCTGGAGATTTCTATTTCCAGGAGCAAGAGCTTTTGGGTTTGTTTTTTTTTTTTTTTTTCTTTTTTTTTCTTTTTTTTTTTTTTTTTCTCTTCTTTTTCTTTTTTTCTCCAGGATGAATTGGAGATAAACTGATAAGAGCAAGAGCCGCGGGGACAGACACCGAGTAAAAACACCTCAAAAAAAAAAAAAAAAAAAAACCTATATTTTGCTTTCAGCCCTCGCACTTTGTGATAATGAATTTTTCTCCCAACCCTGGTAAAAAGGGGCAAAGCCCTTTGGTGTCTCCTTTGCCGTGTTTGCCTGAGTTTGGAAAATAAATTCAGATTCCTAATGAAGAGGAAACCACAGAGGAGGGTGTTGGATTTGGGATCGGGGAGATAAGGGAGAAAGCAATCCAAGATGTGCTGGGGTGCGGTTTTGGGGAAAGCAGAGACTCAAATCAGGTTGAAACAGATGTTCCAACGCCTGGATTTTGCCAAAATTTTCATATTCAAAATGTCCACGTTTTTTTTAGTGTAACTCTTCTCACCAGATGAGAAAAACCTGTGAGATCAAATAAAAACACCAACCTCTTTACCAGCAGATGACCCAAAAATAGAATTTTAATCAGACTGAAGCACTTCAATTCACTTTTTTTTTTGTTCTTTTTTCGGTGTTTGCAGTTGTACCCCAGGAAAGGATTAGAATTTTTGGAGTTGCTGCTCTCAGCTGGGGCAGCAGAAGGAGCAGGAAATGGAGAGAAAATGAGAGGTCTTGTGCGGGCTGTGTAAAACTCCGAGTGATAAGATTGTTATCCACGCATTCAAGGGAGGTTTAGATAAGCTGGGAGTTGATTTATAACTCCAAGCTGAACTTTCCAGACTCTGCGAAAAATCTCTTCGTCTTTAATTGGCCCTGGAGAGAAGGGAGGAAAAAAAAATGAACAATTTCGTTTGATTTTTTAAAGAATTAAAAGCTCAAATATATGGATGTTATTTATATAACCCCGGGATGAAATCAGATAAGGAGTGGCTGTAATTATTAATTAATATTGCTGCAGGAACAGCTCCAGTGGGTAAAACCCCAGCAAAAGCAGAGCTGCAGCAAAAGGAGATAAAGGGTGAAATTCCGACCCGGAATCCTCCCTGCTCTGTCCCTTATCAGTGCTCACAGCTGTGGGGACAGGGACACATCTGGGGCTGGATTTTTTGGGATGAGGGGACGCTCCGGGGTTTGATCCGGGGAATTGCAGCTCCCGGCCAGGCACGGCTTCTCCTGCTGCTTTATTTGAAAGGAAAGTTTATCTCGGGCTGTCAGGGAAGATGGAGCACGGGGAAGGGTTGATCCGTTCAAAATGGGATTTTAGGAGAGGGAGGCGGCAGATTCCTCCCCAAACAGTCATTGGAACCTCTAAAAGTGAAATACAGCACAAAACCTCTTGGCGCTCCAAACTCCTCTTGTCTACTAAATATCAGTATTTAATATCAATATTTATTAAAATATCAATATTAATAAAAATATTAATATTAATTCAATATCAATTTCACCACAATCTTCTGTGCATGGTGTACAACATAAAAATCCATGGAAAAAATAAAAACTCATGGATCTAAATGCAGGTAAAGATCAATTTATTTATCCATTTACTCCATTGTGGTGGAGTAAATAAAATTTATTGATACAAAGGCAGGTATAATGAAAGAAATTTGGCTGCACACTGCCATAGTTGTAAAGGAAAATCCAAGATCTCATTCCTCGTTTTGTCTCTGCCTGAGGATCTGGGAATTTTCTCCACCGTGCCCTTTATGTTGTTGCCTGTAAAACGGTGAAAATTCCCTTTGGCTGCCCAGTCTTTGGTTTACAGCTCCGTGCTGCAGCTCCCCTTTTCCCACTCAAAAAAATCACATTTCTCCCTCAGATCACATCTCCCTGCAAATCAAAACTGAAATAACCCAGCAGCCCTAAATGTATTTCTAATTTCCTTCAAATAAAACCATTTTGCTCTGTCTGGAGAATATATTCCAACAAGGGAAACAGGGAGGAAGAGCTATCGAGATATTTCTTGATCTCTTAATTTTGTGTCACCTTAAGAATTTATCTTTTTAAAATAATTTTTCCTTTCAGATTTCTTTTATCCATGTGTTCTTCCTTCATCATGCTGCCATGATTTTAAAATTCCTGGGTTTTTTTCCAAGAAATAGCTGCAGCATCAACACAGCACAAAGGCACACACAGAGCTCTGCAGGTATCCAGAGATTAAAACTTAAAAAATGGGGTTTCCTAAGTTAAAAACTCCATAAATAAGTTTAAAATGGGGGTTTTCTTAAGTTAAAAAAAAAATAAAAAAAAAGAGGTTTCTTAAGTTAAAAACTCCAAAATAAAGGTCAAAGCTGGACTCTGTAAATGGTAAAGCACAACCTGGGTGTGAAACTCACTCTTAATTCCTCGTAATCCTGGCAGGAAGCAAATGTCTGTCCGAGGGGGGGGATCGAAAAGACAATTGTTCCTCGGTTTGCAATCAAGGCTGAGTTAGACATGAATCCAAAAGCACCGAGTGTAAATTAATGAAAGCCTGAGCAGGACTTTCAGGCAGATGCAGGACCCTGACAGTTCATTTAGCTTTTCCAATTAATTAAAGAGAAAGGTTCCAAACAATGGAAATTGAGGATTCTCTTTCCTTTTCCATCGAGTTTGGGCAAGGTCCAGTTATTTAAAGAACAAATATTCCCATTCCTGGGCTAGAGGGATCCTCTGCCATGACATCATCTGCAAGAAAAGTGCAGTTTGCTTTGGGCTGATTTTAAAGAATGAGAATTTTTTTCTGTTTCTTGAATTTTAGCACTCAGATCATCATCACCACCATTAATTATTGTTGCTATTATATTGATTTATTTTATTATTATTTATTATTAATTATATTATTATTAATTATTATATTATTATTATTATTATTATTATATTATTATTAATATATTTATATTAATTATTATTATTTTTATGACCATTAGGTTTATCATTTTAAAGAGAGAGAAATCCCTGTTATAGCAGACTGTAATAAGGAGAAGAAATACCAACACCAAATCTGCGCGATGTTAGAATAAAATTAATTTGAAGGAAACACCACAGCAGAATTAACCTGGGCGAAGGAAAAGCACCTTAAAAGGGGGGAATTTTGGCCGGGAGGGGAGAATTTTGGGCTCAGCCTCGCAGCATTGCCAGCGGCCTCAGGGCGTGGAGGGGAAGGAAGCCCAGCCATCTCCGAGCTGTGTTAATAAATATGCAGGAGGTTATTCTCCCGCTGGAATGCATAAATCTTCCGATGTGGCGCCTGGAATGCGAGGAGCCGGGCTGAGCCAAGGCCAGCCCTGTCCGAAATTCCCTGATTTCCGAAGGATTCCTCGTTCTTTAGCTCAGGGAGCCCCGGGATTGAAATCAGTGATCAGATCCGAGCCCGGAGCAGCCCCGGAGTCTGAAGATGAAATGCTTCCCCCACCAAAGGCAGGGATTTAACGGGCAAGGAAAAGTTATTTGGGGCAAAAAGCAGCACTTTTGGGACCCTCAAAACAACCACAAATCACCCTTATCACCCTCTTATCACCAGCTCAGGTCGCCAGGCCATACCAGTTATGTCATAGCAATTATTGTAATCCCTTTCAATATAAAAAGGCTAGGGCAATAATTCACTTTTTGTCGCAGTTGCCCTGAGCTGTTTCACAAAGAAAGCTTTCATTTTGCAAATGTTGATGTAAAAGAGGCTCAGCTGCAGCTTTGCTCACCAAAACCAAGGGTCTTGGAATGATAAAAAGAAATTTAAGAAGGTTTGGGTTGGAAGGGACCTTGCAAAGCATCTTTTTCCATCCATTTTTGGTGACCACTAGATCAAGTCTTCCAGCACGCAACTCTTGATGTGTGGCAGAGCAGAGAAAAGGTTAATTCTGTGTTTGCAACTCAAAACAAAGAATCTCAATTCCATCTTCCCAAAAAGGTGAGGGGATGTCCTGAGTTTGAAAATACTTTGGTTTGGAGAGGGATCCCACCCTGAATTCTGCACTCATCTCCTGATTTCCAGCAGAAAGGAAATGAATAAAACCGAGATTATCCATTCCCAAATCAACTGCAAACTCCATCTCATCCCATAATTGCAGGAAAACCTATCCGAGTCCTCGATTGTGTTGAAGCTCAGCTGGAAGACACTGAGCATAATTCCATGTTATGGATACTCCAATTTATTAGCAAAGACTTGGGGCTAAAAGTTTTTCCTCTTTTTTGGTTTGCACAGGAGGGAGGAGGGGATGGGAGGGAGGAGGTGACTCCCCTGGCTGGGCCATGTGACATCAATTGCCCCAGAATTTTCAGGTTTTGGTGAAAAGGTTCCCAAAACATTAGAAAAAATTGTTATAAATTATTTATAAATCTTCCATAAATATCAGTATAATTCAAGACCATCTCTTTAGGCAATAGGGGGAATTTTTGGGGGTCCAGCCCTTGGAGGGGTCTCACAAATTGCCAGGAACAAACCTCTCGCAAACTCCTGCAATTATTATTCTCTATCCAGGGGGAAAGGCAGCAAAAATAAATATAAAAATACAAAAAATACAAAAATAAAAATAAAAATATTCCTCTTGTGGCCCATCCCTCCACAGAGCAGTGAAAGCAGCCCCCTGGAGAGTCACATCCTTATTCAGAGACATTTGGGATTTTTTGGCAGAAGGGAATGATGCTCAGCAGGTTCCTCCCAGTTTGGTTCATTTCCTAAATCCTACATTTTCTTTGGAGCACGGAGGTGGCAGCAGCTGGAGAGGAAGTGGAATTGGCCATTAAATGTCACCTATCATGTGTCCTGGGGTGGCAGCAGGCAAGATCCCCTGAATCCCAAGGGATTTTTTGCGTTCCATCCCTCAAAGATTTGGCTTTGGGAAAGAGGGATGGAAACAAAACCTTTTTGGCTCCTCTTTTTGGGTGAGCATCAAACAAAGCACCAGGGGAAGGGATGTGTACGTGGGCTGCTGCACGTGGCTGGGCAGGAACAGGACTTTGGAGCTTAAAAGAAAGCAAAAAGGAAAAAAAAAAAAATACATCTTTTCTATTTTTCCTGCGAAATTCAGGAAACCACCCAAATTTCCATTGCAAGGTAAGCCGCTGCAATCCACCAGGGAGAGGAAGTCGAAGCAGACTGGCTGTCCCCAGTCCTCAACCACACGCAGGACACTGGGAACACACACAGGGGAAGCCACTGGACACCATAAAAAACGGAAACTGGCAAAAGGAAAAGGGCAGCAACGTTTTTGGCCGTTTTTCAGCCTGAAGTGCAGGTCTATAATTGTTAACAACTGTAATAAACAAGGGATGCCTCCAGCCATGACAAAAAAAAAAAAAAACAAAAGCAGGAGATCGAAATTTCCATCTCCCGTTTATTAGAAAGTGCCCTTTGCAGTGGGAGCTTTGTTCCAGGATGGCTCTATTTAGGATCCGCAGGAAAAGCAGGTCCTAGGATTTCTCCAGGAATTATAAACACATCCCAGCAGTTCATCCACTGCCCCAGCATCCAGGAGAAATTCAGGAGGGATCATTCTGCACTGCATTTTGGCCTCTGTATAATTAGGGATGGCATTCTTCACATACGCCTTTCAAGCAGGTTTTATTTGATTTTTTAATTTTTTTATACTTTGAGAATTAGGATATTTTTGGAAAAAAAGAAAGCCCAGGGAAGGGAGGAGAAAAGGGGATCTGGGTGTTATGTTATGTGATAAGCAATAGAACTGTAATTTTTAAGCCTGGAAGAGCAAAATTTCTTAGAAGATAGGGAGATGATGATTTATGGTGAGCTCCTGGGTGGCCATAGCAGTGGAAGAACAATTGGGTGGGTGCCAGTGACAACCCCATAAGATGCTTTTCCAGGAAATAATGGAATTAGGGTGACCCAGCAGGCTGCTAAACCCACAGCTACCTGGATCAGGGACGATTCCTACATCAAATTCAGCACAAACCCTGGCTCTGGGGATTTTGCCAGCTTTATCTCTGCAAATCAAACCTGCTTTCACCCAAATCCCAGCCCTTGCCTTGCACCTGACGCCGGGCAGAGGATGTGCAGCCAATGTGGGATTCTCATCGGCCGCGATCCTCTGGGAAAGGCTGGCGGTGATTTATTTTCCCCGGCGCTCGCCAGGGATCCTCTCCATTGTTTTCGGAGCCCGACCGGCCGGCCGAGGGGTCAGAGCCAAGGCAGGGAACAGATCTGAGCCCGGCTCACGCAACGGGGCTGCAGTAAACAGAATCTCCTCAAAGGTCACCTCTCCAACCGCCAAAGGAAGCTGCCATCATTTTTCAGCCCCTTTAAACGCCAGACTCGAGTGCGCTCGGCCGCAGTTTTCCTACGGTTCCTGGTTTGTGAGGAGGCTACTGAGGAGTCATTTCCTTGCCAAGAAAAGCTGCTCTTTCCTCCTGAACCCGGGAGAGACCCAGGCAGCTCTCTGCAGAGTTTGGGGTCAGGTCATAAGGGGTGAGACCTCACAACGGGACTCTGCAGAGCACCCCAAAGTGGGAAACTTTTACAGCAGCAGCAAAGAATCTGAACAGCCAAAATATCCAAATAATGCTGAAAAATTAACCACTCAAAAAACCCTTCCATAGTGGATCTGAAGCCCAAAATAATGCTCCAAAATACCACTGAAAAAAGCCTCATAGTAGAAATTGGAATAACCAAAATACCAAAATAATGCTCAAATACCACTGAAAAAAAACCCCTCATAGTGGAAATCTGAACAACCAAAATACCAAAATAACACTCAAAATACCATGGAAAAAACCCTCCGTTGTGGGTATTGGTAGTGTAAAAGGACCAGCTCTGGGCTGAGAAATCATAATACTTTTCTGGATAGAAAAATCATTAATTGCATCTCTTTTTCCTCTTCTAAACCATCACAAAAAAATTTCAAATTTCTCATGACCACTTTCCCCCTGGCACAGCAGCAACTGTATTTCTAACCCGCTTTCCCCCCTTATTTACAGCAGGGAATTGGCTCTTTCCTTGTCACTCATCTTCCCCAAACACCCAGCAAAAAATCTCAGCAGCGCTGGCAGGGGCTGAGCCCCATCAGCAGCTCCCGAGCTCGGGTGCGATCCCGGATGAATTAAAGGCTGTCAAAGCTGGCACAGCCAGCCCAACCCAGCCCTGCCCCTCCATGAATGGCCACTTGTGTCGATGGGAACCACCCAGCAGATCGCTGCTGCCCTCACGCCAGAGCCCCTGCGTGTGTCAATAAAGATCTCTGGGTTTCATTAGGCAGCCCCGGCTGGGTACATCAATAATGAGGCTGTTGTCAGATCTCCCCGTGGTGTGTAAGGGCAGCTCTGGAAACCTGGAGGCCGTGACCTTCGTGTTTCTCAGCGGGGACCGAAACGCCCTCGGAGCCAAAGGAGTGGGAAAATGAGAGTCTGTGTTTTGCTTTAACGGGATCCTGACAGGCAAATGCGATTTCTCAGAGTTCACTGCAGACAGAGCTGATCTGGTTTAGAATCTCCGGCTGCGGCTGCTCCGGGCCTGCTGCAGGAGGGGATGGAGGCACAGGGAGATTCCTGCTCTGCTTGGAAATCCAAGAGAACCCCGAGGTTTCTTCTTGAGGGAGGGTGGGAAGGCAGGGCCCGTTTTTGGGGTGAGGGAGAGGAGGATGTGCTCAGAGCATTGGGAGAGTTTGGGGGAGATGGCAGAGGAGGAGAGCTGGGATCTCCCCACGCAGGGAGAAATACTCAGCAGGGCCTGGGCAAGAGCCCTTGTGCCAGCTGAAAATGGTGCTGCACCACTGGGAATGAAAAACAGGACTGGGAATTGGCAGGTCTTCCTCTGACCACGGCACCTCCAGGAAATCCCAGCTTTCTCCCTGTGGGGAGGGGTTTGTCAGGCAGCTGGGAGCAGGCGATGCTGGACAGCAGGAGGGACCCTGGGAGTGTGGGTCAGCGTGGGCATCAAGGGCTCTTAGGGCTGCCCCCTCTGTGGCTCCAGATCTGTCCATCCAATAGGACCAGCACCAAAACCTGGAGCAGCTTCTGGACCCCAAAACCTCGGGAAGGATGGGGGGCGGGGGATGCTCGTGGTGGGAAACGGGCTGGGGTGAAGCGAAGGGCTTTTGGAGAGGATGGCAAACACTGCGAGGGCTGGAGGAGGATGTGAGCCAGCAGCTCCCTGGGGTTCAGGGATGCTCTCCTTTCCCCCTGGGGCTCAGGGATGCTCTCTCTCTCTCTCCATTCTGGGGTTCAGGGATGCTCTCCCTTCCCCCTGAGCTTCAGGGATGCTCTCCCTTTTCCCCTGGAGTTCAGGGATTTCTTCCCTCCATCTTGGGGCTCAGGAACACTCCTCTCTCTCCCATTCTGGCATTCAATGATGTACTCCCTTCCTCCTGAGGTTTAGGGATGCTCTCCCTCATTCTGGGGTTAGAGATGCTCTCTCTTCCTGGCAGGGAGCTCTCAGAGATCAGGCAATGCTCCCTCATCCTGCCATGAGCTAAGCGGAAGGACGCTGTTCTGTGCCTGGTTACCCATAATTACCATGAGAATGGATTGCACACACAGCCGGCCCAGGGAAAGGGTTGGCTGTAATTATTAATTAATATTGCTGCAGGAACAGCTCCAGTGGGTAAAACCCCAGCAAAAGCAGAGCTGCAGCAYAAGGAGATAAAAGGGTGAAATTCCGACCCGGAATCCTCCCTGCTCTGTCCCTTATCAGTGCTCACAGCTGTGGGGACAGGGACACATCTGGGGCTGGATTTTTTGGGATGAGGGGACGCTCCCGGGGTTTGGATCCCGGGGATTGCAGCTCCCGGCCAGGCACGGCTTCTCCTGCTGCTTTATTTGAAAGGAAAGTTTATCCTCGGGCTGTCAGGGAAGATGGAGCACGGGGGAAGGGTTTGATCCTTCAAAAATGGGATTTAGGAGAGGGAGGCGGCAGATTCCTCCCCCAAACAGTCATTGGAGACCTCTATAAAGTGAAATACAGCACCAAAAACCTCTTTGCTTGCTCCAAACTCATCTTGTGCCTACTAAATATCAGTATTTAATATCAATATTTAATTTAAATATCAATATTTAATTCCAATATCAATATTTTATTCACCACAATCTTCTGTGCATGGTGTACAACATAAAAATCCATGGAAAAAATAAAAACTCATGGATCTAAATGCAGGTAAAGATCAATTTATTTATCCATTTACTCCATTGTGGTGGAGTAAATAATAATTTATTGATACAAAGTCAGGCTCATAATGAAAGTTTGGCTGCACACTGCCACTGTTGTAAAGGAAAATCCAGATCTCATTCCTCGTTTTGTCTCTGCCTGAGGATCTGGGAATTTTCTCCACCGTGCCCTTTATGTTGTTGCCTGTAAAACAGTGAAAATTCCCTTTGGCTGCCCAGTCTTTGGTTTACAGCTCCGTGCTGCAGCTCGCCCTTTTCCCACTCAAAAATATCAACATTTCTCCCTCAGATCACATCTCCCTGCAAATCAAAACTGAAATAACCCAGCAGCCCTAAATGTATTTCTAATTTCCTTCAAATAAACCATTTTGCTCTGTCTGGAGAATATATTCCAACAAGGGAAACAGGGAGGAAGAGCTATCGAGATATTTCTTGATCTCTTAATTTTGTGTTCACCTTAAGAATTTATCTTTTTAAAAAATAACTTTTTCCTTTCAGATTTCTTTTATCCATGTGTTCTTCCTTCATCATGCTGCCATGATTTTAAAATTCCTGGGTTTTTTTCCAAGAAATAGCTGCAGCATCAACACAGCACAAGGCACACACAGAGCTCTGCAGGTATCCAGAGATTAAAACTTAAAAAATGGGGTTTCTAATTAAAAACTCCATAAATAAAGTTTTAAAATGGGGTTTCTCTTAAGTTTAAAAAAAAATATATAAAAAAAAAAAAAAGAGGTTTCTTAAGTTAAAAACTCCATAAATAAAGGTCAAAGCTGGACTCTGTAAATGGTAAAGCACAACCTGGGTGTGAAACTCACTCTTAATTCCTCGTAATCCTGGCAGGAAGCAAATGTCTGTCGAGGGGGGGATCGAAAAGACGAATTGTTCCTCGGTTTGCAATCAAGGCTGAGTTAGACAGATGAATCCAAAAGCACCGAGTGTAAATTAATGAAAGCCTGAGCAGGACTTTCAGGCAGATGCAGGACCCTGACAGTTCATTTAGCTTTTCCAATTAATTAAAGAGAAAGGTTCCAAACAGATGGAAATTGAGGATTCTCTTTCCTTTCCATCGAGTTTGGGCAAGGTCCAGTTATTTAAAGAACAAATATTCCCATTCCTGGGCTAGAGGGATCCTCTGCCATGACATCATCTGCAAGAAAAGTGCAGTTTGCTTTGGGCTGATTTTAAAGAATGAGAATTTTTTTCTGTTTCTTGAATTTTAGCACTCAGATCACATCACCACAATATTATTGCATTATTATAGTTGAATTTTATTATTGTGATATTATTATTATTATTATTTATTATTATTATTATATTATTATTATATTATTATTATTATTATTATTATAATTAAGTATTATTAATATTATTCGTCGTTATTTTATACTGTTATTATTATACCATAAGGTTTATCATTTTAAAAAGGAAGAGGCAAATCCCTGTTATAACAGAGCTGTCATAAGGAGAAGAAACACCAAACCCAAATCTGCGATGTTAGAAGAAAATTAATTTGAAGGAAACACCACAGCAGAATTAACCTGGGCGAAGGAAAAGCACCTTAAAAAGGGGGAATTTTGGGCCGGGAGGGGAGAATTTTGGGCTCAGCCTCGCAGCAATGCCAGCGGCTCAGGGCGTGGAGGGGAAGGAAGCCCAGCCATCTCCGAGCTGTGTTAATAAATATGCAGGAGGTTATTCTCCCGCTGGAATGCATAAATCTTCCGTGTGCGCCTGGAATGCGAGGAGCCGGGCTGAGCCAAGGCCAGCCCTGTCCAAAATTCCCTGATTTCCCAAGGATTCCTCGTTCTTTAGCTCAGGGAGCCCCGGGATTGAAATCAGTGATCAGATCCGAGCGCCGGAGCAGCCGCGGAGTCTGAAGATGGAAATGCTTCCCCCACCAAAGCAGGGATTTAACGGGCAAGGAAAAGTTTATTTGGGGCAAAAAGCAGCACTTTTGGGACCCTCAAAACAACCGCAAATCACCCTTATCACCCTCTTATCACCAGCTCAGGTCGCCAAGGCCATACCAGTTATTGTCATAGCAAATTATTGCTATCCCTTTCAATATAAGAATTTAGGTGCAATAATTGCACTTTTTGTCACAGTTGCCCTGAGCTGTTTCACAAAGAAAGCTTTCATTTTGCAAATGTTGATGTTAAAGGAGGCTCAGCTGCAGCTTTGCTCACCAAAACCAAGGGCCTTGGAATGATAAAAAGAGAATTTAAGAAGGTTTGGGTTGGAAGGGACCTTGCAAAGCATCTTTTTCCATCCATTTTTGGGTGACCACTAGATCAAGTCTTCCAGCAATGCAGCTCTTGATGTGTGGCAGAGCAGAGAAAAGGTTAATTCTGTGTTTGCAACTCAAAACAAAGAATCTCCAATTCCATCTTCCCAAAAAGGTGTAGGGGATGTCCCTGAGTCTGAAATACTTTGGTTTGGAGAGGGATCCCACCCTGAATTCTGCCCTCATCTCCTGATTTTCCACAGAAAGGAAATGAATAAAACCGAGATTATCCATTCCCAAATCAACTGCAAACTCCATCTCATCCCATAATTGCAGGAAAACCTATCCGAGTCCTCGATTGGTGTTGAAGCTCAGCTGGAAGACACTGAGCATAATTCCATGTTATGGATACTCCAATTTATTAGCAAAGACTTGGGGCTAAAAGTTTTTCCTCTTATTTTGGTTTGCACAGGAGGGAGGAGGGGATGGGAGGGAGGAGGTGACTCCCCTGGCTGGGCCATGTGACATCAATTGCCCCAGAATTTTCAGGTTTTGGTGAAAAGGTTCCCCAAAACCATTAGAAAAATTGTTATAAAGTATTTATAAATACTTCCATAAAATATCAGTATAATTCAAGACCATTCTTTTAGGCAATAGGGGGAATTTTTGGGGGTCCAGCCCTTGGAGGGGTCTCACAAATTGCCAGGAACAAACCTCTCTGCAAACTCCTGCAATTATTATTCTCTATCCATGGGGGAAAGGCAGCAAAAATAAATATAACAATCAAAAAATACAAAAATAAAAATAAATATATTCCTTCTTGTTGGCCATCCTCATCCACAGAGCAGTGAAAGCAGCCCCTTCTGGAAGAGTCACATCCTTATTCCAGAGACATTTGGGATTTTTTGGCAGAAGGGAATGATGCTCAGCAGGTTCCATCCCAGTTTGGTTCAATATCCTAAATCCTACATTTTCTTTGGAGCACGGAGGTGGCAGCAGCTGGAGAGGAAGTGGAATTGGCCATTAAATGTCACCTTATCATGTCCTGGGGTGGCAGCAGGCAAGATCCCCTGAATCCCAAGGGATTTTTTGCGTTCCATCCCTCAAAGATTTGGCTTTGGGAAAGAGGGATGGAAACAAAACCTTTTTYGCTCCTCTTTTTGGGTGAGCATCAAACAAGCACCAGGGGAAGGGATGTGTACGTGGGCTGCTGCACGTGGCTGGGCAGGAACAGGACTTTGGAGCTTAAAAGAAAGACAAAAAGGAAAAAAATACATCTTTTCTATTTTTCCTGCGAAATTCAGGAAACCACCCCAAATTTCCATTGCAAGGTAAGCCGCTGCAATCCACCAGGGAGAGGAAGTCGAAGCAGACTGGCTGTCCCCAGTCTCAACCACACGCAGGACACTGGGACACACACAGGGGAAGCCACTGGACACCATAAAAAACGGAAACTGGCAAAAGGAAAAGAGGCAGCAACGTTTTTGGCCGTTTTTCAGCCTGAAGTGCAGGTCTATAATTGTTAACAAACTGTAATAGAAACAAGGGATGCCTCCAGCCATGACAAAAAAAAACAAAAAAAACAAAAGCAGGAGATCGAAATTTCCATCTCCCGTTTATTAGAAAGTGCCCTTTGCAGTGGGAGCTTTGTTCCAGGATTGGCTCTATTTAGGATCCCGCAGGAAAAGCAGGTCCTAGGATTTCTCCAGGAATTATAAACACATCCCAGCAGTTCATCCACTGCCCCAGCATCCAGGAGAAATTCAGGAGGGATCATTCTGCACTGCATTTTGGCCTCTGTATAATTAGGGATGGCATTCTTCACATACGCCTTTCAAGCAGGTTTTATTTGATTTTTTAATTTTTTTTATACCTTTGAGAATTAGGATATTTTTGGAAAAAAAGAAAGCCCAGGGAAGGGAGGAGAAAAGGGGATCTGGGTGTTATGTTATGTGATAAGCAATAGAACTGTAATTTTTAAGCCTGGAAGAGCAAAATTTCTTAGAAATAGGGAGGAGGTGGGAGATTTTTGGTGCCAGGCTCCTGGGCGGGCCATAGCACTGGAAGACAATTGGGTGGGTGCCAGTGACAACCCCATAAGATGCTTTTCCAGGTAAATAATGGAATTAGGGTGACCCAGCAGGCTGCTAAACCCACAACCTGGATCAGGGACGATTCCTATCATCAATATTTCACCATCAAACCCTGCCTCTGGGGGATTTTGGCAGCTTTATCTCTGCAAATCAAACCTGCTTTCACCCAAATCCCAGCCCTTGCCTTGCACCTGACACCGGGCAGAGGATGTGCAGCCATGTGGGATTCTCATCGGCCGCGATCCTCTGGGAAAGGCTGGCGGTGATTTATTTTCCCCGGCGCTCGCCAGGGATCCTCTCCATTGTTTTCGGAGCCCGACCGGCCGGCCGAGGGGTCAGAGCCAAGGCAGGGAACAGATCTGAGCCCGGCTCACGCAACGGGGCTGCAGTAAACAGAATCTCCTCAAAGGTCACCTCTCCAACCGCCAAAGGAAGCTGCCATCATTTTTCAGCCCCTTTAAACGCCAGACTCGAGTGCGCTCGGCCGCAGTTTTCCTACGCGTTCCTGGTTTGTGAGGAGGCTACTGAGGAGTCATTTCCTTGCCAAGAAAAGCTGCTCTTTCCTCCTGAACCCGGGAGAGACCCAGGCAGCTCTCTGCAGAGTTTGGGGTCAGGTCATAAGGGGTGAGACCTCACAACGGGACTCTGCAGAGCACCCCAAAGTGGGAAACTTTTACAGCAGCAGCAAAGAAATCTGAACAGCCAAAATATCCAAATAATGCTGAAAATACCACTCAAAAAAACCCTTCATAGTGGAAATCTGAAGCACCAAAATAATGCTCAAAATACCACTGAAAAAAAAAGCCTCATAGTAGAAATTGGAATAACCAAAATACCAAAATAATGCTCAAAATACCACTGAAAAAAAACCCCTCATAGTGGAAATCTGAACAACCAAAATACCAAAATAACACTCAAAATACCATGGAAAAAACCCTCCGTTGTGGGTATTGGTAGTGTAAGAAGGACCAGCTCTGGGCTGAGAAATCATAATACTTTTCTGGATAGAAAAATCATTAATTGCATCTCTTTTTCCTCTTCTAAACCATCACAAAAAAATTTCAAATTTCTCATGACCACTTTCCCCCTGGCACCAGCAGCAACTGTATTTCTAAACCCGCTTTCCCCTCCTTATTTACAGCAGGGAATTGGCTCTTTCCTTGTCACTCATCTTCCCCAAACACCCAGCAAAAAATCTCAGCAGCGCTGGCAGGGGCTGAGCCCCATCAGCAGCTCCCGAGCTCGGGTGCGATCCCGGAGTGAATTAAAGGCTGTCAAAGCTGGCACAGCCAGCCCAACCCCAGCCCTGCCCCTCCATGAATGGCCACTGTGTCGATGGGAACCACCCAGCAGATCGCTGCTGCCCTCCCCAGAGCCCCTGCGTGTGTCAATAAAGATCTCTGGGTTTCATTAGGCAGCCCCGGCTGGGTACATCAATAATGAGGCTGTTGTCAGATCTCCCCGTGGTGTGTAAGGGCAGCTCTGGAAACCTGGAGGCCGTGACCTTCGTGTTTCTCAGCGGGGACCGAAACGCCCTCGGAGCCAAAGGAGTGGGAAAATGAGAGTCTGTGTTTTGCTTTAACGGGATCCTGACAGGCAAATGCGATTTCTCAGAGTTCACTGCAGACAGAGCTGATCTGGTTTAGAATCTCCGGGCTGGGGCTGCTCCGGGGCTGCTGCAGGAGGGGATGGATGTGCAGGGAGATTCCTGCTCTGCTTGGAAATCCAAGAGAACCCCGAGGTTTCTTCTTGAGGGAGGGTGGGAAGGCAGGGCCCTGTTTGGGGTGAGGGAGAGGAGGATGTGCTCAGAGCATTGGGAGAGTTTGGGGGAGATGGCAGAGGAGGAGAGCTGGGATCCTCCCCACGCAGGGAGAAACCTCAGCAGGGCTGGGCAAGAGCCCTTGTGCCAGCTGAAATGGTGCTGCACCACTGGGAACATGAAACAGGGACTGGGAACCATGGCAGGATCTTCCTCTGACCTCAGGCACCTCCAGGAAATCCCAGCTTTCTCCCTGTGGGGAGGGGTTTGCTCAGGCAGCTGGGAGCAGGCGATGCTGGAACAGCAGGAGGGACCCTGGGAGTGTGGGTCAGCGTGGGCATCAAGGGCTCTTAGGGCTGCCCCCTCTGTGGCTCCAGATCTGTCCATCCAATAGGACCAGCACCAAAACCTGGAGCAGCTTCTGAGCCCCAAAACCTCGGGAAGGATGGGGGCTGGGGGGATGCTCGTGGTGGGAAAACGGGCTGGGGTGAAGCGAAGGGCTTTTGGAGAGGATGGCAAACACTGCGAGGGCTGGAGGAGGATGTGAGCCAGCAGCTCCCTGGGGTTCAGGGATGCTCTCCTTTCCCCCTGGGGCTCAGGGATGCTCTCTCTCTCTCTCCATTCTGGGGTTCAGGGATGCTCTCCCTTCCCCCTGAGCTTCAGGGATGCTCTCCCTTTTCCCCTGGAGTTCAGGGATTCTCTCCCTCCATCTTGGGGCTCAGGAACACTCTCTCTCTCTCCATTCTGGCATTCAATGATGTACTCCCTTCCTCCTGAGGTTTAGGGATGCTCTCCCTCCATTCTGGGGTTCAGAGATGCTCTCCCTCTATCCTGCCATGAGCTCAAGCAGGAAGGACGCTGTTCTGTGCCTGGTTACCCATAATTACCATGAGAATGGATTGCACACACAGCCCGGCCCAGGGAAAGGGTTCCCCAGCCAAGGTGAAGCTTCAGGAAAGGTCAAGACGGGTTTCACCCTCCAGAGCATTGCTCCTAAAAGGGCCTTTTTGGTCAAAAAGCGGGGATAAAAGAGCTGTTAACTGGGGTTTGGTACCTCGTTAGGGATCGGCGGAGGTGCCAGTGAGAGGCAGGAGCCCGCCAGGCCGGGCTGGAAGGCAGAAAGGAGAAGGTCAGCAGATGACTTTATGAGCTGTGGAAGTAGCGGTGGCGCTTTTCCAGGAGTACACTCTGTCTTTCTGCCCAGGAATGCGCACCACGCCGGGGGGACAGAGTTAATCACCCCTCGAGCGGGAGGCAGCGGGGCAGGAAACGCTTCCCGGGGGCTGCAGAAAGGGGCCGGAGCCCCCGGGAATCCGCAGCCCTTGGGCAGGGGAGGGTCCCCGGCAGGAGTTGCGTGCGGAGCCGGCGCTGCGCGGTCCCTGTGTGGTCCGCGGCGCTTTGCGTGTGTGGTCCTGCAGAGCCCCGCTCATCTGTCCAAAGGCTGCTAACTGCCTGCTGAATGACCACGGCTGTTTACTTTAGCTCTGTCTGCACCAACTGAACTCTGATCGCTGCCTTCCTCCAGCTGGGCCGGCTCAGGACCCCAGCGCGAAGGAGAGCGGGACAGGGATCTGTGTGTGTGTGTGTGTGTGTGTGTGTGAGAGAGAGGCTCCAAAAAAAGAATAGGCTGCAAATGGACTCCAGTGTAAATCATGGCGAACAATTTATGGGCCATTTTGTCTCCCATCATTTCTCCTCTGATCCCCACCCCCCCTCCTCTTCTTCACTCAAACAGAGCAGGCTCATAAATTGCCCGTGCTGAGTGCTGGCAGAAAGGTTTTTCATGTTCCTGACAGCTGCAATAAAAATATGCCTGTGTGTCTGGTGGCCGCGGGAGGGGGAGAGGTGGGTGCCCCTGCAGGGTGCCCAGCCCGGGATGGGGGCTGTGAGGGGCTCTGGGGGTGCAGGGTGACGGGGACAGAGAGGTGACCTGGAGTGTGAGCTGAGGGTGCTGGGTGTGCTCTGAGCGGGCTTTAATTCCATGTGTGTGCTGTGATTCCATGTGTGTTCTGTAATTCCATGTGTGTGCTGTAATTCCATGTGTGTGCTGTGATTCCATGTGTGAATGCTGTGATTCCATGTGTTCAAACTACAACAGTGGTATAATTCAATGTGTATGAATGATGTGATTCCATGTGTGTGTTTTAATTCCATGTGTGTACTATGATTCCATGTGTGTGCTGTGATTCCGTGTGTGTTCTGTAATTCCATGTGTGTGCTATGATTCCATGTGTGTGAATGCTGTGATTCCATGTGTGTGGTGTAATTCAATGTTTGAGCTGTGATTCCACGTGTGTGCTGTGATTCCGTGTGTGAATGCTGTGATTCCATCTGTGTGGTGTAATTCAATGTTTGTGTAATTCCGTGTGTGTATTTTAATTCCATGTGTGTACTATGATTCCATGTCTGTGCTGTGATTCCATGTGCATGAATGATGTGATTCTATGTGTGTGTTTTAATTCCATGTGTGTGCTGTAATTCCATGTTGTCTATGATTCCATTCTGTGCTGTGATTCCATGTGATGAATGATTGATTCATGTGTGTGCTATGATTCCATGTGTGTGCTGTGATTCCATGTGTGGGTGCTGTGATTCCATGTTCATGCCCTTATTCTATGTTAATTCTGTGATTCCATGTGTGTGTTTTAATTCAATGTTTGACCTGCGATTCCAAGTGTGCATTTTAATTCCGTGTGTGTGTTTTAATTCCATGTGTGTGTTTTAATTCCATATGTGTGTTTTAATTCCATGTGTGTGCTGTGATTCCATGTGTGTACTGTAATTCCATGTTCATGCCCTTATTCCATGTTTATTCTGTGATTCCATAGGTGTGTGTGCTGCTATTGCACATTCACACTGTAATTCCACGTTTGTGCTGTGATTCCATCTGTGTGAATGCTATGATTCCATTTCTGTGCTGTAATTCCACGTTTCTGCTGTGATTCCATCCCTGTGAATGCTGTGATTCCATTTTTGTTGGTTCTCTGATTGCAAATTCACACTGTAACTCCATGTTTGTGCTGTGATTCCATGTGTGTGTGCTGTGATTCCATTTTTCTGCTGTGATTACATCTATGTGAGCAATCTGACAGCACATTCCTGCTATAATTTCGTTTTTGTGCTGATTCCACTTGTGTGTGGGCTGTGATTGCACATTCATGTCGTAATTCCATATTTGTGTTGTGAATCTGTGTTCGTGGGTGCTCTGATTGCACATCCCAGCCATAATTCCATATTTCTTCTGTGATTCCATGTTTGTGAGAGCTGTGATTGCACATTCATACTGTAATTCCATATTTTCCTCTGATTGCATATTCCTGCTGTAATTCCATATTTATTCACTGATTCCATGTTTGTGGGTGTGTCTCTGCTGTCACATTCCTGCTGTCATGCTTTTACAACCCAGGGGATATTTGAGCTGTTTATTCTTAAAAAAAAATCAGGATTAAAAAGGCAAATAGCGCCCTTCTTTAATAAACACACTCCCTAAATAAACATGCATCGATTTTTGGACTGGATCAACCACAATAATTTTCCTGATGGGAATTTCTTACCTGAATCCCAAAGCTCCAAGCTATTGTTAGCTTAAATTCGAGACTGACAATCAATTGAGTGGATAAGCCCAGGCTATGGAAATTTTCAATGCAATGACATTTGGATTCAAGCAATAACTTTTGCAGCTGTAATGGAAATAATTTCATTCCTGCCAGTCAGTTTGAGTGGAAATCACGCTCAGCCATGGGATTCCTAGAAAACAACTTTCTCCTTTTCATTACTTCTCCATATTTCTCTTTTTTAATGATGTTATTCCCACGAGAAATTTAATGGGAAGCAACAGCCCAGCAATTCCTGGGGTGTACAATGTGTTACCCACAAAAACCTGGGAGTTTTTGTTCGTGGAGGGAATTTCCCCCCTCTGTTTCTGCATTTTACCCTTACCCAGTTTGGTTTTTCCATATATTTATCTGAAATACCACTGTCAGGGTGTTTATTGCAACCAGTTTGAAAATAATGTATTGGATAAAAAGATTAGAAAGATGATGATGAAGAAGGTCCAGAGTGACACAAGGGGCAAGAAATCAGAATTTAGTTACAATCAGAACCCCCAAAAATCCACATCCTGTTAATTTACAGAGATTTGCTAGGAAAAGGCACAGAGACCTCAACCTGTACAGAGATTTTTTCCCCAACAGAACAACTTAGTTGTAAAAAAATCCAGATTAATTCCAAGCTGTGATGGAGGTGTGAAAAAGAGAGGGAAGCCCCCAGAAAGCCGAGTCAGGATTTATCAGCGCTGCCGGCTCACAATGAGACCGTTCCTGGGCAGGAGCCGCTGGAAAACAGCGCTGGGATGTTCCCGAGCCCCAGGATCAACAGCCCCGGGTGTGCCTGGCCTTTGTAGCTCTAAGTGCCTCTGCAGGGAACAAAGAAAAAGAGTAAAAATTGAATTATCCACTTAAGGTTGTGTCAGCTTTCCATCATAAATTCTTTTTTTTTTTTCAGAGGTTTATTACTCATCTGTAAAAATTCCTCCCAACCCTCGGCTTTACTTGCACGACACGGCTTCAAGGCTGGAAAATAAGATACAGAATCTGACAAGGTGCAAAACTCTCGTTTTTTGCAGGAAGAAATATTAATTTTCCCATCTGCTCCAGAGGGATGAAATCGGGCACTGCTGGGAGTGAAGGCTGGAGGGAGCCCTGGAAATCTCGAGCTGTGGAGGGGCAGCTTCCACCGGGAATGCCCTGCTCCTGATGCCATGGGCCAGGAACCAACCCCTGCCCTGTAAAAGCATCAGCCACCTGCGTTGAAATCAATCTGTTTTTAAAACGTGGTTATTTCCCCCTTTTCTTTTCCCCCCCACTTCTCTTTTCCTGCCCTATTTTCCCTTTCCTTTTATCCTTTTATCCCTTTATCATTTTCCATTTTCCTTTTCTTTCTCTCCTTTTCTCTTTTCCCCCTTTTCCCCTTTTCTCCGTCTCTCCTTTTACCTCTTTTTCCTTTTCTCCTTTTATATCTTTCTCCTTTTCCATTGACCTTTCCTTTCCATTTTCCTTTCCATTTTCCTTTCCATTTTCCTTTCCATTTTCCTTTCCATTTTCCTTTCCATTTTCCTTTCCTTTCCTTTCCTTTCCTTTCCTTTCCTTTCCTTTCCTTTCCTTTCCTTTCCTTTCCTTTCCTTCCCTTTCCTTCCCTTTCCTTCCCTTCCCCTCTCCATTTTCACCCATTTTTCTTTATTCTCATTCCCATTCCTGTTCCTATTCCTATTTTATATTCTTTTTTCAACTCTCATTCCCATTTTTCTCGTCATTCCCGTTCCCTTTCGAAGGTGACCGACCCGGGGGCTCCAAACCGCGGACCCGCGGGGTCCCGAATCCGGAGGAGCCGCATCGCGGAGCCACCGGGGCAGCGATCGGGGCCGGCCAAGGGGACCCGGGGCAGGGAGGGGTCCAGGGAAGCTGTTCCCGGGGAGGGTCCCCGGGCGGGCGCCAGGCGCTGCCCCCGACCCGGCATTAACCCCGCTGACACGGGGGGCGCCGCCAGCCCCGCGGGCCCCGCCCGCCCCCGGGAGATGCCCCCCTGCAGCATTCTCGTTCTCGGGGGCTGACAGCCCACCAAGGCAAAAAGGAGGAATTTGTCCCCTTTCCTCCTGCCTCTTTTTTTTTTTTTTTTTTTTTTTTTTTTTTTTTTTTTTTTTTTTTTTTTTTTCCCTGATCTGGCTCCAATTTACCGGAGGGAAGGGGTTCGTTTGAATGGGAAGGGGTTCGTTCAAATGGTTCTTTTAAATGGGAAGAGAAGGAAGTTTGGGGAGAGTAAAGGGGTTAAATGAAGGTTAAAAAGAAAGAGAGTTTGGGAATAGAAGAGTATTTCTATACAGGGAGAAGAGAAAATTTGGAGATAGAAAAGTGTTAGAGTTTGCGGGAAAAAAAAATTAAATCGCACCAGGTTGGGTTTGGTGGCTTGGGGAGTTTGTCACCGCATCTTTGTGCCTGCGGTGGCAGTGGGGGCACAGAGGGGGCACAGCGCGGTCTCGGAGAGTCCCCGGTGCTTCGTCACGCGAGTTCTAAGAGATGTCACTCCAAAATAAAGAGGTTTTTTACCAAATAAAAAGGCCCGTGGTGTATCGCCCTGCTGGATGGTTGCAGTTCATTTTTATCTCTCTATTCCATGCTGAGGGTGCTTGGCAGCCCCCAGATCTCTGGCCGGTAAGAACAGTGGGATTTCCCTTCCAATTTTTACTCCTCAAACCCCATTTCTGAATCTGAAATTCAGATTCTGATTTTTATTTCTTTTTTAATTGCTTTAGGGCTGGGATCTGCATTTGGTATCACATCCCACAGGAGTGCCGGGGAATTGGGGCTGCACCCCAGACTGTGAGGAGAAGTTTTGATGGAAAAAGGGTGCCCTGGACCCCCCAAGAGGATCCGGGCGAGGAGGAGCACGCCGAGGATGCCCGGCATTATCCCGGGAAGGGAGGGCGGGCGGGCGGCAGGAAAGCTGATCCTCAACTTTCCATCATGTGAAATTGAAGCGCATGTGCCTATAATGAAATATTTCCTCCCATTTCATGGCAGCTCAGTAATTCCTGATGGCAGGGAGCCTGGGAAAACAGATCCCCCCTGCTCCCACCCACGGCGCCTGACCGCACGGGCAGGACGAACAAGGGCTGCCTTCTGCCTATGCTGGGTGCTTCTCCACCTTCCAGCACCCTCCCTCGCCCCCTTCCCCCTCCTCCAGCGAGGAAAATCCACATTTCCGAGGATTTTTCAGCTCTGGGCTGCAGGAATTTATCCCTCCCCGCCAGCAGCACCCGCGTCCCCAGGGCTGCCACCCCCGGCAAAAGCCGCTGCTTTCATTTACTTTGGAATTATGTGGTTTTTCCAGCTCCTCTAAATTTAATTAAACTTTGACCAAAATTCTAAGCGGGGCAGGAGAATAGAAAAGGGGTTTTGTGCCAGAACAAGCAGAGTAATAATATTAATAATAGCAGAAAAGCAACAACAAGCCCTTAAACACTTATCGGGGCTGGGTTGTGGGAGTTCAGGCTCCCGGGCTGAGCCAGGCAGAGCTCTGGGAGTCCTCGGGCCCCTTTGAGATGCTCCTGACAAAGGATCGATGCAGCCAAGGACACCAGAAAGCTGCTGGAGCGTCAGATTTCAGCTTGGAATGGCATTTTCCTGGGAAGAAAAATAACCAAAACACGGGAAAACTGGCACAGAAATAGGCAGAGATGAGGGTCAGGCTGGAATCCAGCTTGGATTGGGAGGGAGAGGCTCTGATGGGAGCTGGGTGAGTTTTTGGTTTATCCTGGGAGAGAGCAAGCCATGAAGAAGGAATTGAGGGAAAATTCCAGCAGCCACCAGCCTCGAGTCCTGGTTATTTTGTGTCCCCGTTTGTTGTGCCCACTCCCGTGAATTCCCACTCTGCTTTCCTCCCACAGGGATTTCCACTCATTTTCAGGGAATGCTCTGCCCAGCCATGGGTGCCTCGCTCACCTGGAGCCAAGGAATGGGTCTTGCCATGTGAATTCACATCTTCTAACATTATATTCTCCACTTTTTAATTTAAAAGCGCTGTTTGGTTGGGGTTTTTTAAGCACAGATTTTCGAACCCTTAAAGAAAAAATCCTCATTTTCCCCCTGCTGCTCTCATTCTGTTCCCGATTAATTTGGTCAGAGCTGATCAAAGCGTTTGTTCAGGCTGAGGTCCCGAGGTGCTGCGAGCAGGATGGAGCGAGGATCACAGAAATTCCTCAGCCAAAGAAATGTCCTGTGAAATCCCTGACAGGAGCCAGGGGTGGGACTGGATGGGCTTTAAAGTCCCTTCCCACCCGAACCATTCCATGGTTCCACCTGCTCACATGGACACAGACACATCTCAATTCCTGTGTTCAGCTGGAAACGCACCAAGCTACGTCCAAACCACATCTGGTGGATTTCCCCTGAAGAATTTTGGTTCCTCTTCTTTTAGGAATCATTTACAAGCTCAACAGATGAAAGAGAAGCTTCCCAAAAAACACTTTTAACTGCACAAAGCATCCCTCTCTTCCCCTCAGGCTTCAGGGGAGGGTGATGCCACATTTGATATTTTGCCTCACCCCTGTCTCTCATTCAACACTCTTAAAAGAAAATGCTCTTCAGGGGAATAAGTCATGTTATTTTAAATTTTTTTCCCCAGTTGTTTTCCCATCCACCCCATTTTCAGCCTTTCCAAGTCTGAAGCATCCCTTCAGTTGGTGGTTTACTGGAAAAGCTGTTCACATCTATAAACAAAGCTTATTCTTCCTGATTTTATCTTTCGCCATTTTATTGTTTCCGGTTGTTATTCAGTCTGGACGATGCTTCCACGGGGATTTCCAAAGGAGGGAATACGAAGTGACATCAAATCACATCCAGGAATAACAGTGGAGGGTGATTATAAATGCATGACTACCTTTTACTGGAAGAAACGAAACAGGCAGGAAGAAATTCGGTCTGGATGGGACCAGCCTGGGAGAGCTCCCCCTCTGAGGGTGATCAGCTCCTGTCTTGGGCATTCCAGCATCAGTGAGGCTCAGGGAGAAGAGGATTAATCATAAAAATGTTCAAAAGTTGCCTAAAAAGAGCTTTCAAGCCTGAAAGTTCACCTGTTTCTCCTCCCCAGATGGGAAGGAGGGAGGGAAGTTCCTCTGTCCTACAAACTCTGTTTTGTTCAGCCCTTGGTCTGGCACTTTTCCCTTCCAGGATCTGTTATTTTCAGGATTTTAAAGCCCAATTTGGCTGCACATTGATCCTCTTCAACCCAAAATCCTGGAGTTTCCTGGGGAAAGGAAATGCCTTCAGTGATTTTGGAGGTTTGGAAGCATCTCCCTGATAACGAATCCCGTGGCCAAACCTGATACATTCAGTTACGACTTCTGGGGTAATTTTTGCTTTCTCATTCCTTCTTCCACACTCCCCATTTAAGGAAAGTTCATCTGATTTCTGGAGGCTGCACCCACGGTTTTCTGTCTTTTTCAAACCCTCCCAAACAAAAGCGCTTGCGTCATTCCCTTATCAGATGGGACGGATTTCCATCGGGATCTAACGGATGCGAAGTGCTGGAATTCTGTGAAGACACAAAAAGAGCGGATTGGGAACCTCTGCAAGATGCAAACCAGGCAGGACGAGCCCGGGAGTGTCCGAGCAGCAACTCCAAACCAAAAATACCCAACACAGTTCCTGTTTTTTCCTCTCTTTGCAGCATCCCCACTCATCCCACGACACCACACGGGAATCCTTGTTCCAGAATCCTACAAATCCAACCAGGAAAACACCTCGGGAGGCAGCAGCCTTTGGCACAGGGAAAAAAACATCATGCAGCCTGCTTTTTCCATGGAGCTGAGTTGCAGATTTGCCCTTCTTTTCCTTTGATTTCTCCACAGGAAAATTGCTGGGATCCTCCATGAGCAAAGAGCAATAAATGTGTGTAAAGCAGGAGCAATCAAACCCTGTAAATAATCCCATTTCTGCAACTTGAAAGGGAGGAAAGAAGCATTCAAGGTTATAAAATACATTTCATTGTCACATCAGAACCATTTTCTGGCATTTCTGTTCCTCCTCTGGCAAATTTGGGATTTTTTGCTTCATCCCCAGCATCTCTTTGTGCATCCAACCAAGGGTTTAGAAGCCATGGGTTGAAAATCTGGGTGGGTTCTGATGTGTTTTAAATTTTTTCATTTTCAGGGGCAAAGAGGATCCGTGTAAATTGTTACACACGAGAAAAATCAGCCTTTGCATGGGTAAACTCTGGGATTATCAATAATCCAATTACACCAAACAACACAAGTGATGAAGGTGAAAAGGGGGAGCAGATCTGGAAGGGGGTTTTGGGTTACACGAGGTCACAACAGAACCAGCCTGGATGGCAAAAATGACAAAATCAAGCTCAATTTATGGTTTATTGGGTCCTGACTTGAAGGTTTTGGGGACCTTCACCCATTTCCTGAGCAAGACAGGAATGAAATATGGGTGGCCCCTGTGGGAATGGGGACATTTCCCAGCTGTGGTGGTGCCAGGGCAGGGCTGGGGCTGTGGTGGACACAAAACCCCACATTCACCTGGCCAAGATCTTCTGTAAATCATTACCCAGCTGAGATCCCATTCATGCAGAACTCTTTCCAAACCTCCAGGTAAACAAAGCCTTCAAAAGCACCAAAACCCAGCTGCTCTTCCTTCCTCACATCCCAGGGCTTGCTTTAATAAATCCCATCCCCAGGAAGTGGGAAACAGAGATGTTTTCTGCTTTTGGAGCATTTCAACCCCCTTTTCTTGCTCTTTTTTCCCCAAAAGCTCTGAGGGCCGGGAGCCAGGTGTTCTCTGCAGAGAGGAAAGGATTCCTGGTGGGAAGGACATTAAAGATGTGACCCCACAAATGGAATGGCCACATCAGGAGGACAAGATGGGACAGGAAATGGAAGAAGTCCTTTTGCTTGCAGCAAGGCACCAGAGGAGCCCTTGGAAGGGGATTTGTGCAGAATTCCTCAATCCCAGCTCTCCATCCATGCCCTCACTCCCGGCTCTTCCTCCGAGCGCTCCAGGAAAACCCGTTTGCTTGGTTTTAGGATTTCTGTAAACACAGCTCAAAGCCGGCTCTGGGTGACAAATGCCCGCCTGCCCAGTGCCAAACTGGCACCCTGTCTGCAGCCAGGCACACGTGAGAGGCGTCCACGCTCACAGAATTGCTGGACTTTTATGGGCATGGATAGGGGAGGCTCTGAACACTCGGGATTTCTGTGCATTAGGATGGGCTGGCTCGGATATCCCTCCAAGGTGCTTTAGGGAGGACACGAAGAGGATGGTAAAAAACAGAGGCACTGCCTGCCCTGGGATGAGCCATCCATCTTCCCCCTAATGGAGCTTCTGTCCTGGTTGGTCCCAAAAATAAATAAAGGCGGCCTCGAGTTCCAGGCTCGCGTCCTTAGGTGATCATGGAAACAACAAAGATGCCTCGGGATCCTATGGAAAATTATAGGAAATGGTCTCTTGCAGGACAAAAGGAAGGGATTCCCAGGAGGGAACTTCAAACCCGTGGAAAAACCTGCACGGCTCGGAGAGGAACCACCTTCCACCGCTGCTGTTGAGTCAGAAAAGCAAAAACCAAATTGCTGCCTAAAAAAAAGGTAACTGAGGACTGCTGGAAAATGGGGCCACGCTTGACTTCTGTTCTCTCCAGAAATACAAAGGAAAAGCTCGGTTTTAGGGAGTGAAAGCTGAGCCAGCTGTGCACCATTTTGCATCCGGGTTTGGAGGGGATCGTGACAAGCCTTAAAATGCACAGGATATCAGAAAAGAGCCTTTGCACGGCTCACAATCTGCTCCCTGAGGAATGCCGTGACTCCAGAGGTGTCTGTGCCTGCTCTCTTTGAAGGGAACTGCAAAAACTCGCATTGACAAAAGCAAACCCCAGCCCGTTCAGTGTAAACTCTCACAGGAAAACCCATGTGCACTTCTCGGTGGGTTCCCAGCCAGAATTCCTTCAGCACGCACCTGCTTTCTGTTTGTTTTGGTGAAAACATGGAAAAGTTCTGGCTCCGCTGAAAAACAGTTCTGATTTCTCTAAAAAAAAGAAAGAAAATAAAAAAATCAATTAAAGCATAGTTTGCTGATTTATTTCCCCTCTCTGGGTTTTTTTTTTTTTTTGTGGGGTGTATAAACCCCTCTGGTGGGGCAGCTCCATTTATTGCCACATTGTGCTGGGCTCCATGAAGGTCCTGCCTGGTTTGTTTGTTACCCTGAGTCATCTCACAAACATTTCAGCAAAAGGTCCAAACACTTACAGGGAACGCGGAGAAGCCAAAATCGCCAGATGGAGAAAAGCACATCTTTAAGGGGATGACATTTGGCGTGAGAAGCAGAGGAGAATCAGGGTTTGGTTTGATCTGCCCCAAATTATCTCACCGCTCCTACTCTGCAGGAAATTGTTGAGGTTGAACCAAAATCGGGATCAAGTTTGAAATAATTTTCTCTTGACACGTTCTTTTGGGACCCCACATCCCTCAGTGTGTGATGTATTAATTACAAATACACACACACACTCACATCCCATCTGATTATTTGGGCTTCAGCTGACCCTTCAGAGGGAAGCAGATGAAAGCAATAATCAGTTCATTCGGCTACAAAGCGAAAAATTGAAAAAAAAATAAAAAAAAAAAAAAAAAAAAAGAAAATCAAAGCTAGATAAACATATCCTGTTCTCATGGAAAACAACAACAAAAAGGGCTGAACTGGCAGGAGAATCAACAGAGATCGTCCACACCTCTGTCAGAATGGGATGTTGGAATCCAGGGATGGCAAAGAGCCCTGAGTGGGGACCGCAATGTCCCTGCTGTCCCCTGGGATGGGAGGGAGGCAGAGCATCCCAAAGTGCTGCTGCCAAGGGGAATTTGGATAATTTGGGCTGTTTGGGTTGTTTTCTGCCTGGTGGGAGCTGCCAGCCCTCCAGCTCTGGTTGTTGATGCTGGAACCTTCCACAAAGCTCCCCTGGCTGCTCCCGGAGCAGGACGAGGCCAAGGGCAGAGCCCGTTTGCCAACAGGGCTTGGCTGATCCCAAAATGCCTCTTTGAAGCTGGAAATGTCACATCCTGATCATCCCAGGGCTCGCTTCTCAGCCCTGCCCTCATCCAAAATGGGAGGGGAAGCAGGCAAAGGGAAGAGGATGGGACTTTCTGGAAAAATCCTGACTTAATGATATTTTCTGTTGGATGGAGGCGCTTCCTAAAGACAATTTACAGCATTTACACCAGACCAAGGAGAATTTCTGGCTATTTGAGACAACAAAACCAAGCTGTTCCTTTGGTTGTTGTAAAAACTTCATCCTTTCCCTTGTTACAGAGAGCTGTGAATCAGATTTGTGGGGATTTTGGTCATATTATGATATTTAGTGTGATTATTGTTACTGTGATCTAATCTGATTATTAAAACAACCAGGGACCAATTTTTAAACTTTTAAAAGTGGTAAAATTTTAGTGCTTGAGGGACTGACCATGTTTCCCACTCAGCTGGCAGGGGGCACAGAGGTGTCATTTTCCCTGAAAAAATAAATGACTGTGCTGGATTTAACTGCCCATCATCCAAAAAAAAAAAAAGAAATAACTACAAGGGGACCACCTGAGAGCTGGGAAAATGCAAAGTTTTTCTAAGGAAGAGGAATTACAGCAGCAGGAGCAGAGCTGGGCCAACACACTTTGGAATTACGTGCAGAAATGACTGCAGAGGGTTGTTACTGAGCTGAAAACTGCTCTCCCCATGAATTCCAGGGAATGCAGGAGAGCCTGAGAGGGAAGAGCTGAGGATAGCACGTATCCCATTACGTTTTTAAGTGCCCTCATCCAATCTTGAGCTCAACACAAAACCCACAAAGAGAAGCCAGGAAAAAACGAGCCTTTTCTAATCAAGAGGAACGGACAAATTTCAAATAAAACGTCTCCACCTCCAGTAAAATCCCAAATTAAGCAACAGCCTCATGCTCTGGGAGGTTATTTCCCCTTCTGCACTTGGCCCCTGCTGAGCTGATGGGATCAGGTTGGTAAAACCCAATGTTTGCAGCAAAATGCAAACTGGAGCGGCACACAGCTCGTGGAAGCAGGCCTGGATCACAGCTCCTGTCACAAACTGCTGCTTCCAGTGGCTTTTTGTAACTCTGCAGCAACTTTTCCAAGGACAAACCTCGACATTGTGCAGGAGCCAACGGCAGTGGGAGATGCTTTCTGTCACGGGAGAGGTTGCTGGTGAAAACAAGGGGGTGTGGACAGGCAGCAGAGCCAGCCGAGCTGCAAGTGGCTCAGTTTGGGTGATGTTTTTATGCCTTGCAAGAATCCTGACACAAATCAGGGCTGGGGGTCATGGGGATGCCTGGCAAGAGCTTTCCCTGCCACAGTTTGTGGTGCAAGAGCTCAGCTGAAGAAATAAAAGTGCTGAAAAACACAGCTGTGCATGACTGGAGGTACAAATCTGTGTTTTGGGTGGGGAAAGGATCCTCACTGTGGAGAAGCATTTCCCTGGCTGGGGCATTTTCAGCCAAAAATTTGGAATTAAAAGAAAAATGCAGTGACTTTGCACTTCACCTCCTTCAGGCAGGTTCCTCAGATGAGAAACCCATTTTTGGCCAGGAAATCCCAGTTCTGCTGGAATCCCACATGAGGGAACCAACAGTGTTTTTAAAACTGTCCCTTGGTTTGTGGAGAAAGACCACAACCATTCCCTGGAGGCCTCACACTGCAATGATCCCATCAGCATTTGGGGGGCAAGGAGGTAGCAACGTTTTGGGGTCAAAACCCGACGTTTTGGGGTCAAAACCCGATGTTTTGGGGTCAAACCAATCATTTCTCTTTGAGCTTGTTTGAAGATGAGCTGCACGACAGCAACAAAATGTTTTCAATCTGGGCTGTCGAGGATGGAGGGATGTTTGTGGTGAGGCAGAAATTTGCCACCCACCGCTGTTGCTTTGGTGTCTGATTTCTGCGGTCGCAGTCGGTGCAGTCACTGAAAGACAACAACACAAAAACAAATTCCAGGCTATAAACTGGGATTTCCAGATAATGCATTATTCCTTAAGGGATGAAAAAAAAAACCCCAAAAAACCAAAAAGAAACAAAAAGAGCATTGGATCACTCTTTTTCCCTGCTTTATTGACCTTTTCATATTTTTCAGTGGTTTTGCAGAATTTTTTTTATTCTTTTTTGGGAAAATCCCAATCCTCAGAGCTGTCCTCATGTAGGTCCATGTAGGATCAACTCCTCATCCAGTAGCACCACAAGCCTGAATTAAAACAAAACCAAAAGCAAAGATCGTTGCCAGCGATACAAAACCTCAAAATCTCTTCTCACGGATTGGTTCAGCCACCAAAAATTTGGATTCTGGCTTGGGCAAACCAGCCAAAAGCCTCCTGAATTTGTGAAATTCAGCTGGAGTTTCTGGAACTCTTGGAAGGAAGAAAGGATGGAGAGATTTGGTGGTTTTTTCTGTAATTTTCCATGGTCCCAGGAGTAGATTGATGGCAGTGGAGTGGGGTGGAGAGGCTACAGAGCCACAGTTTTGGGAGAAGATCCAAGACCTGGAATGGTGGTGACAGAGCTGCAGGAAAATTATTGCTCTCTTTGCTCTGATCTGTCTTCCCAAATCTTTATCCATTTAGGCCTAAAAAGAGGAGGATGAGCCAAGGTTTGGGGGCTCAGGTGTGATTTGATTTACGGTTCTGGAACAGAAATCCTGAATATTCCAAAATCCAGTGCTGCTCTCCAAACCCAGCACTGTCCTGCACCTCCCATTCAAAACTCACACTGAACTTTCCTGACAATCCTCACACGTAAATACCTAAAAAATTCATGCAAGGGGCGTGGCCCAAACCCTGATCTCACCTACATGAGGAGAGAGCTGGGAATTGCAAGAATTACAATTTCTCCTGCTTTCCACAACAGACTCCTCACGCCGCGCTTTGCACAAACACTTGGAAGCCCCTTTTATTCTTATTCCCTTTTCCCCCAGAAAAAAGGAGCCCACAAACCCCACGGCCTCATCCTCAGAGAGCTCAGACCAGCCCAAATGCTGGCTCAGAGCGAGGATAATCCCTCAGTGGGAATTAGGAGGATTGGAAGAGAGCTTTCACATATGCTGGGAGCAGCGCTGCCTTCCAGAGGGTTGCATGAGGTTCCTGCCCACTGGATCCGTGTGCTCCTCGGGATGACGTATCACGTTACTAATTCCCCTAATTGCATGTCTGGGCTAAAAACAGGCTGAGTTTTCCTAAGAAGTTACATTCTTAACGACATCACTGCGAGCGCTGCGGTGAAATCAACCCGAGTCGATTTTTCAGCGATGCACGTAGGTTATAAATCAGGGGAGAGATGCAGATCGTGTTTACCTTAAGTTTGTTTATCTGGCTCTGCCACTCATTTGTCCTGGGGTTTGCCAAAATGCAGCAACACGAGATAGAGGGACTGGAAGGGATTCAAGATTTCCTTCTCCAGGCTCCTACTGCGTGGAGCGTTTCCAGGAGCGCAGTGCCCCAAAATAACCGCGCACAAAATGCTTTTCCTAAAGAAACTCTAGCAGGGAAATGGACAACTAAATGGAGGGTCTCCTCCTTTTTGAGTTCCTGAAAACTGAGCCTTGTTGAAGCAGATTTGCTCTCGAGTGAGAGCATGTTTGATGAGAAAGATCCTCAGGGAAATTTGGATGCAGGACAGCTCTTGCAGATGCGCTTCTTTGCACGGCGTGTCAGAGATACACGACCCTGCCTTGATGTATTTTGATAATTTAGAGATTATTTTCGGTTCAAACCTTGTCGTCTCACTCGGAACAATTCCCTGGAGACCCCCACGAGATGCTGAGCACGGGACATGGGGAACATGAGCCATCCCCAGGCCGCCACCGCCGCGCCGGCTCCGTCCCCTCCCACGGGGACCAACGTGGGGCTGAGTCACGGGGAGAGGAGGACACGGCCTTGGCAGTGCCGAGCGAGATGTGCCGAGGCACTTGACCTAGAAATGAAGCAATCGGGAAGGTGGAATTTTTGAGGGGAGTGGGCGTTGATTTTCCAAATGGGATTTTTTTTTTTTTTCAGCGGTGAATACCAATCCTGCAATTTCCACTGGGATCAGGAAATGACACACATGTGCATTGTTGCCACCTCCAGAAGGAGAGGGGAGGCTGCCTTTGGCCGTGGCCCAGCAGCAGTGAACACGCACTTTTGGGAAGAGCATGAGCTCACCGTGGAAAGGCCTCTTGCAGAGGGAAAAGAATGGTTCTCCTCCTCAAAACACCAACATCTTCCCTGGAGCACCAGGAAATCATGGAGACATGGAGAAACTCTCATTTGGAAAGGAGAAAGCTGAAGGAAAGCAGCTGGCCCAGGGGGCGAAATTTGTGGGATATTTTCATGGAAAGTTGTCACTCATTGTCCCCATTTTCCTTTCCCCACCAGCATCAGTTTGGGATGGGTAGCAACACTCAAGGGAAATTCTCTGATGGATTCAGGAAGAATTTCTTCTCAAAAAGATTTTTGGAATGGGCTTCCCAGGGAGGTGGTGGAGTCCCCATCCCTGGAAGTGTTCAGGGAACCCCTGGATGTGGCAGTCAGTGCTCTGGGCTGGTTGGGGATGGGTCACAGCCTGGATTTGAACATTCCCCATCCCAATGGATTCTCTTCCTTCAACATTCCTCATCCCAACTGATTCTCTTCCTTCAACATTCCCCATCCCAATGGATTATCTTCCTTCAACATTCCCCATCCCAATGGATTATCTTCCTTTAACATTCCCCATCCCAATGGATTATCTTCCTTCAACATTCCCCATCCCAATGGATTCCCTTCCTTCAACATTCCCCATCCCAATGGGTTCCCTTCATTCCTCAGATCTCCATCCACCTTCTGCTGCACTCCACCAATGCAGCCAATCTGCATTTGCAACACGTTTATTTATCCAGGATTTGTTTCTTTTTTCCTTTTCTTGGATAGCTTGGGAGGCAGCAGAGAAAGGAAGGAAAACACTCAACTTTTGGATATTTGAAGTGCATTTGAAAGTGTGATGCTCCTGGAGCCACCTCTGCCATGCCAGAGGAATGAGCTGATTGTCACACAGGGGAGCAAAGCTCAGTGCATCATTTCCCAGCAACAAATGCTCTTCCTCTCTTGGATCTCGGACACTTCAAGCCTGGAAAAGGTGGATTTTTACAATTTTTAAGTGATGAAATTATGATAGTTTGTATTTTCAGAGATCACTCATAAACCCAAACCTACAATTTTCCATCTCCATTTATCCCATCCTACTTAAATCAGCAAAATCTACATCAGCAAAAACCCTTTCAAGGGCACTGTTTTGTCATCAAGACCATTACAGGGCAAGGCACTATTTATGAACAAGTCTCAATGAGTTTTTTTCCACCCCACACACAGCCAGAGCAGTGACAGGGACGTGTTTGCATCTCACTGTTGCTTTTCCATGAATAATGGATTTCCTGTTTGCCAGGACTGATGAGCTGGAGAAAATAATGACGATTTAAAAAGAGAAAAAAATAATGGATAACTGGCCAGAAATCCAGTGTAATGTGCTTTTAAAGGAGAGCAAGCTTGAATGGTAAATAAAATTGGAGCCCAGACTGGTTGTTTTTTATGTCAGAGCCAAGTGAGTTCAGCTCTGGACAATGTCCAGGGAGCTTTTCTTGCTTGGGAGAGGAATCACAGGGGGAGTTTGATGCGATTTTCCATCACACAGGTGAGGAGGGAGAGGTTGGATGCAGGGAACACCTCCCTGCTTTGTGCCAAAGTTGGCTGGTGGTGGCCAGATCTGGCAAAAACCCAGAAATTTTTAAGAAGATTATGTTTTTCCCCCATATCCAAGAAAAAAAAAAAGGATGAACAATCTCTTGAATTGTTCTCCACAGAGAAATCTGAGCCTTTTCCTCATGAACCAAGCCTGAGTCTCTCTGACAACTCAGATTAAAATTGGAGACCTCACAATCTCCACCTGCCCCTCCAGATTTACCATTCCTCCCCAAAAGAAGAACTTTGGGTGCTGCTGGAACAGCGTCATCCCATTTTCCAGACTAGCTGCTTTGGTGTGCTCCATCTGAGGTGCTCTCCTGCCCTTCCTTGATTGCTCAGAGCACATTTTTGTGGTCTAAATGAATGCATTTTTGGAAGTTGACAGCTCATTTACAGCTTGAGATGGTCAAAATCAAAGAATTTCTCTTGGCCTCAGACTACGTTTTGTGGGCAACCCACACAACTGCTGCCGTTGGGGAGAGTTTCCCTCCACCACCAACCTTTGCTAAGCTTTGTCAGACAACCCCATAAAATTCTGCAGGATACTCATCCCTCTTTTAATCAAACACACAAATCTTTCATGATTTATGCAGCCTATCCTTCCAGGATTTTCCTCTTCCTCTCTCCAAGCCCTGGGCTGATTTTCCAGCAGGGTGAGGTGGCAGAGTGGTCCCAGCAAAGGGGTGGCAAAGGCGCTAAAATTTACCTGTCCCTGGTAATTTTAGAAATTTAGAAAGTGATCCCCTGCCTTCCCCAGGCACTGCTGGGAGCGTTGGGGTTGTGGCGTCTCCTCAAACAAGGAGGGAATATTGATCCCAGATGGGCAACTGAGGGAGGTATTTTGTGGGCTGGAGACACTTCCTGGAATCCAGATGTCTTCCCTTCGACTCCTCCTCTAAAAAAAAAAAGATGTTAAACCCTAAGAGAAAGCCTCCTGCTCACAATGTTTGGGGTTTTCTCCCTTCCCACTCTCCTGGTTCCCTCTGTGCTCCATTTGTCCTAAATTCACCCCATTTTCCAGCTCCAGGGCTGAATTCTTTCCTCTTTCCCTCCTTTATAAGATATTTTTCTTCCTGCTGAGCCACGATTTGTGATACCTGAGATCTTCTCAAAAATCCCTTCTCATCCTGAGACCCTCAGCCATCCTAGAAATACAACAGGGAGTTCCAGCTTAACTCCAATTTTAATCAGCGTTGCACAATATTTAATAAAAGGAATTTTTCCTGTAAGCAGCAGCGCTGGGATAGCAAATCCAGGAGATGAGGTTGAAGTGGGAGGTCAGATATTTTATCAAACAGGATCTGGTAGATGTTGAACAAAACTCCAAAGGCTTTAAGATTCAGAATAATCTCAAACTCCTTTTTTTTTTTGTTTTTTTTTTTATTTTTCCAAGTCACGGCACAGAAAAGGAGCCATTTGTTAGAAAAACAGTGTCAGGGAAGGTCCAGTTGACATTTGCCAATGTTACATCATCAAAGCTGAATCTCTGACAGATCTGTAAACAGCAACTTTTCATGGAGATGTCAGCAGATCCTGAAGTTTATGCCTTCCAGCACGGTGTTCCTGCATCTGCAGTGAGGAGAAAAAGCATGGAAAAGGATCAAATCTCTTCATATTTTCCCTGTTTTTTACAGGTTTGGAATTTACATCATAAAACTGGTTTTCCTGCAAAATCTAAAGAAAATTCTCCAGCCTGGGGTAGATTGAGGGCATCAGTTCCAGATCTTGGGCAGGATTTGGCTGGAAAGGTTATTCCCCTCCCAAAATAATGTGCTGGCAATGATCAGGAGATGAAGATGGAAAAATCACCTCTTTCCTCAATGTTCTGACAGGACTGAAGAGCAGAGGCTGCAATGAGGGGTTGGGGAGATGGAAAAGTGAATTAAAGTCACCCATTTCCCCTGCCAGGATTCTCCAAGGACTCTCCCAACCCTTCCTGGACACGAACCCAAATCAGAGCCTTTTTCTGTGTGTGCCATCCCTGCTGGGAGGGCAGGACTTGGCTTGTTCTGCTCATCCAAGGATCAGGTGCATTTTCATTTGAATAAACAAGAGCTTAAGGTGTTACAAAACCCGTCCAGGAAGCTGAGTGGGAGCAGCTCACTTTTATTTTCTTCTTTTGCTTCTCCCCCAGTCTGATTTCCCTACTCATCTTCTGTGTTCTCCCATTTAAATATGAATTAAAATGAAATCATCCACTCCAACTTTTGACCCCAGATCCAATATCCTGGCACATCTCATGCGAACCTGTGCTGTAATTAAATAAATTTGTCAAAAACATAAATTGGTGCCATCTTTCTGAATTTTTGATTCTGTTTTTCCTCTCTGTGGGACATAAAAACTCAACTTGCTCTGAAGAAAAGGTGACATTTTATTCTAATTTTTTTTTTTCTGTCCAAGACAGAGTAACTTTAATCCTCCACTGATTTTTAGAGGCACTCAAAGAATGTGCTGATGCCTCCCAGGATTGTACCCACCATGCCCAGGATGATTTTCCATGGGTTGGAGACACCATGTGAGAAATGCTGCTGGAACTGCTGCAGAAGTGACGGGCCCTCCGCAACAGCAGATTTTCACTTCATCCATATTTATAGCCAAATGGAAACAAAATGTGCTTTAAAATAAACAATAGTATTTCCAGAGCCAGGCTGATTTTCTGGCTTTGGTCAATCCCCAACCAAAACTTTTCACGCTGGGAGCACCCAGGGGAAGGCAGAGCAGGGAGAGTGAAATCCCAGCCTGGCTGAAGGAGGGGGGAGAGTGGCCACTGATTTTAACAGGGCCAAGTTTGGCCAAAAACCTCTTTAAATTGGGAACTGATAACAATATAAATTTGGGAACTGATAACAATATAAATTTAGGAACTGATGACAATATAATTTGGGAACAAATTATATAAATTCAGGAACTAATAATAATACAAATTTAGGAACTAATAATATAAATTTGGGAAGTAATAATTAGAAAAATTTGGGAACTAATAATAATATAAATTCAGGAACTAATAATAATATAAATTCGGGAACTAAAAAAGGTGTAAAGCTGGTGGCTGAGATCTCTGCTCTTCCCGTGGTGGCATTAAAAGCCTCAGGGTAAAAAAAAACACAACAGCATCTATTAAACAAAAATTAAAACTGAGTTATAGGAGGAAATTTGATGTCAGGAAGAACCACACACTTCCAGTCATGTTTGCATCCTCATTTTATTTGCACAAGTCGCAGAAGGGACAACTTGCCCCGGAGAGCGTTTGCAGAAGAACGGATTTACCCAAACCCAAATAAATCAACAAGGGCCGAGCGTCATCGCCGAGGGTTCTTGGGTTTTTCCCTTTCGTCATCCGAGGAAGGTGAGAGAGCAGATGTGACCACAAAGTGTGTCATCGGGGTTATTTGGTCACCGTGGATTTCGGAACTCGGTGAGGCATCCCAAGGCAAGAGGGTCTGAGTTGTGGGATGGAGAGGGGATGAACCCAGAGTCCATCCCATGAGCTGAGGGAGATGGGAAGGGTCTGGAGCCCCAGGAGAGGCTGAGGGAACTGGGAAAGGGGCTCAACCTGGAGAAAAGGGGGATCAGGGGGGACCTTGTGGCTCTGCACAACTCCCTGACAGGAGGGACAGCCCGGGATTGGATCTGCTCCAGGAACAGGACAGGAGGAGAGGGAACGGCCTCAGGCTGGGCTGGGGAGGGGCAGGGGGACACAGGAGGAATTTCTGCATGGGAAGGGTCTCAGGGTGGATGCCCAGGAGGTTTGGAGGCCCATCCCTGGGGGTGCCCAAGGAATTCCTGGATGTGGCACTCAGCGCTCTGGGCATCGGGCACAGGATGGACTCGATGGTCTTGGAGGCATTTTCCAACCTAAATGATCCTGGGATCCTGAGAATTTAGGGCAAAACAGAGTTTGGCCTGTGTTGAGCTTATGGTGGGCTATGACCCAGACACCTGAATGCCATTCTGGAAGAGATTTTGGTGGCTTCTTAACAGCAGAAAAATGTGAAGGTCCTCACTGGGGTGGACTCAAAACACCTCTTTGGTTTCCAATCTCATGTGAGCACAATGAGCTCCTTCCTCATTCTGATTGGGAGGCAGAAATTTTCCTCTCTCCATATGGATACCAAGGAAGCCAAGAGAAAAAAAACAGCAATAATAAAAATAAATGAGGATTTATGCAAGGAAACAGGGGGGTGGCCACCTGTAATACCTGCAGAAGGTTCTGGGGGCTGGGATCCACAGGAATCATCTCCCTTTGGCTTCGTGACACCCCCGTCCTTACTCATCCCTCCGACGCCTCGGCACATCCTGGATTTTCCAGCGTGGTTTCACACGAAGCGTAGGCTGCAACGCAGGGAAAAAACATCACATCCATGACCCCAAACATCATCCCCACGTGCTGCCCCTCTGCAGGCTTTGGGGAATGTGAGTCAGGCCCCGAGCCTGGCAGCTTGTGAGGATGAGCAGATCCGTCGGATCTCGGGGTCAGCACATGAGAAATGGGCTCGGCCGGTGGCCACCACCCAGTCCCACACACTCTGAGCCCGAAGGAAACTCATCTTCAACCCCAACACCTCCCAAATTCTGCAGATCTCCCTCCCCAGCAGCATCTTTATATACCATGAATTATCCTGAGCTCCCTCCTTGCCTTCGACCTCGGCCAGCCAAGCTCCGGGGCATGCTAAATTCAGCCCCGCATTTATTATCCTAAAAAATGTGGGAAATAGGAAGGGCTGTAATTTCCCAAATTACTTTTCTTCTCGCTAACAGAAGCTGGCAGCAAATATATTTCAAATGTAAATATTTAAATACTGACTTGCAAGCACAATTACCTTTTTTTTGTCTGTGACTTGATTCATTCAGAAGCTAAAAATACTTCCTCAGGAAGCAAATGTCTACGCTGGATTTTGGGGAGCAATTTTAAACCCCCGGTTTCATAATTCTACCGAGAGTTAATTATACCAAGGGTTAATAATTCTAACAGCATTTTCCCTGCTTTTTTCTGAGATCAGAAAACACATGGATATGAAATAAAACATGTTGCAAAAATATCACAGTGTCCAAAAAGGACAACGCTTGTTTATAACAGCCAGATTAACGTCGTGAGGTTCATTTAGCCTTCAGCTTTTCCTTGGCTCCTTCTGAGCGTGGAATTATTCCCTCAAACGCCTGAGAAATGAACAGGCTTGAAGGTTTTTTATTTATTTGGATGAGCACAAAGCGAGGGGGAAAAGAAGTTCCTGCCTGGTCTCGAGGCAGAGAAATCGCTGTCGCTTCTTTCCCCCGCGCCGGCCGTAAAATGTACAGAAATGTAAAGCAATAAAAATTTTATGAGGGGTTGTTTTTATAATGTTTACCAACCTCCTGCCTCTCTGACGCTTTCCAGAAGATAGGATTTTAATAGGGCTTCTTTCAGTCCATGAGGGAAAATCCCAATTTTAGGGGTTGTCTCTTGCAATCCTGGTTTTTCAGCAATCTGCTCCCCAAATTTCTTTCTCCATCCCTTTGGCTTTGCTGGGAGCTTTTGGTCATGGAAATGTATAATATAACATAGATGACAAATAAAATAAAAGTGTAAAATACAAGGTAGATGTGAAATATAATGTAAAACATAATGTAGATGTGAAATGTAACATAGATGTAAAATATGATGTAGATAGAAAAGACAACGTAGATTGAAAAATCAACTTAGATGTAAAATGTGGATGTAGAATATAATGTGAATAAAAAATAAAATAAAGATAGGGAATGCACATGGATATAAAATATAAAGTAGGTAGAAAATGCAATGTGGATGTAAAATACAATGTAGAGGTAAAAGTAACGTAGATGTAAAATATCATGCAGAGGTAAAATACAATGCAGACATTAAATATCATGCTGGCACAAAAAATCCTTTATGTTTTATCAACAATTATGCAGTTTGATTTGGAGAAATAAAAGTATTTTTAAGAAAATCAATAAATGATTCATGTTATCAGTTTTACTGCTGATTTACACAAATCACAAAGCCGCACAAGCTTGATTTTGACAATTTCTTTGAGCAGCAATTTTTTTTAAAAAAATCCATTATTGGGAATGACCGCCTGGATTTCTCCAAGAATCCCAAAATTATCTTTTTCTCCAGGGGCAGACGATCTCCCCTTTTCATCCAAGAGCTGTTTCTTAGCCCGAGGTTCATCCCTGATTTCTCCCTTCGGATTTCCAAAGCTCTGTGCCTGTCGTATGTTCCCAGCTGACATGTTTACAATAATCCTGATTTACACCTTCCAGGTGTTTCTTTTGGAAAATATCCCTGCCTTGGGTTTACACGTTTTTCCAATATATTTCGGGTCATCAGCAAACTCCCCCTGTTCGTTACAGGGGATGTGCCAGGATCAGGGAGGGATAATTTTTATCTGGAATTCACAGGAAAAAAATCCGATTTTTGGATTTTTAGAAAAAACAGATAATTTTTGACAGAATTAATAAAATTCCCAAAATCCATATTTTAGATTAAATAAGAGTTTTTTTTGCTCAGAGACTGGGTGTCAGTCTTGTGCTTCTGGTGCACTTTTCTTTACGCAAAGCAGTGAATTTTTAACCTAAAATTGGGGGCAATTGTTTAAACATCTTTTATAATTTTGGTTTTCACCTTTTTTGAAGAACTCAAATTATCATCATACAAAAAAAAATGCTATTTATGCCATCAGAAAATATTTGATATTTATAGCATCCTGCTGTATTTTCAGTACAAAGCTTATAATGGAACCAGGGCAACAAGAACTTTTCTGTAGTTGCCAAAATGCTAAAAATAAAAACAATTCCTTTAAATTTATTTTTAATTCTGTGTAAGTTTAGCATCGATTTTTAACGTTGGATTAGCGCTGCTCTCTCATTCCAGGTCAGAAGCCGGGTTTTGTTTCTGGAAGGCTTAGAAAGAAAAACTGTCATTAATTAGGGGGTACAAAGTAACTGGGAAAGTTGTTGTTTTAATTCAGAAGGAAAAATATTTTCCAGGGCTCAGTTTGCCTTTGCAGGAATAGCAAAACCTTCTCCTTTAGCACTCAGATCTCCACTGCTATGTCACCCATATCCCAATAAAACATTGTTAAAACTATAAATACATAATGCAACGATATTCCCAAAATAATAGGTTTTAATAAAATATTCATATGCTCCTTCAATATTTTTTCCAGATAATTCTGCACTGGAGTCCGCAGGATTTTTCCACAAAAGAAGATAATAAACTGAAATAATCAGGCTGTTAATTTTATTATTTTGTTAACTAAGCACTTCACTGATTTTATTTTGTTGTCATGAACTGATTTTGGGCTCTGTAAAAGACACAGAAGTCCGGTGCATATTTGAGGTGAGAAATTGGAATAACGTGCACAGCAGAAATCGGGATAACAGCTGTGTGAGAAATGGGAATAAATGTTGGGAAAAAAAACATCGTGGCTGCTGCAGCGTCAAATCCACTCAGAAATTGGGGACAAGGTAGAGCCCTCCTTTCCCAGGGTCTGGGGCATCATCTACAGTGCCCAGAGAGGTATTCCTAGGAAATATTGGAATATTACCAGCCTTTCCCATGGAGGTGAAATGAAGGAAATAAAACCAGCGATTATTTGAATTCCACATGCTTGGTGCTGCCAGTGGAAAGGAATCTAGAAAATCAGATTATTTTATCTAAGGAAACCTGGAAATGCGGGTTCATCTCCCCGTTTATCCCAAGGCACTGGCAAGTGAAAAGTTTCATTTTCTGTGCTCATCCCAGCCCCAAAATCCTTCCTTCAACCCTTCCCTCCTTGGAGAACTCATCCCAACCAGCCCGTGAGTGAGGATTGCCCTTCCCAAGGCAGTTTTCCTTGGAATTAGGAAGCAAAACCTGAGGTGAGGGAATCCACGATGTAAAAAATAAAAATATTAAGCAAATCCTCGGCTCTAAAGGCAGCGATGGAAAGAGAAAAGCTTTGACAGCTGTCAATGAGTGGTAAATTGGGAGGCAGATTAGCAGCCTTACTTTTAAACGTCCAAACATCTGAAACACGTTTCCTGTTAAAAAAAAATAAAAAATCAAAACTAGGTGGATGACCTCAGGCAGGATTTTTTTTTTTTTATTATTATTAAAAATGCAAATGTACATCAACGAGGCAAAAAAAAAAAAAAAAAAAAAAAAAGAAAAAAAAAAATGGGCCGCTCTTGGTGGTCTTGATCCCTTCTGTATATGAGAGAAATGGGGGGGGAAAGAAAACCAGAAAAAATAAACTTTACCTTCTCACTTTCAGGGTGGGCAATGCCATTCCAGCGGCGGGGTCCTCAGCTCTGGGAAGTGTTAGCGCTGTCACCGCAGCCCCGGTCCCACCGGCGGCGCTTCCCCGCTCTCTCCCAGGGAAAACATTCCCTGAATTCCTCCTCCTTTCTCCCTATCTTCGCCCGGGATCCGCTCGCCGCAGGTTCACGGCGCTACTGTCAAATTGCAGGGGACAGGGCTAATCTAAAGCAGCAGCGACTCAGCAGCGAGGAAAAACATTGACAAATTTGCTGTTTCCAATCCTTTCTACTCTTTCCAGCCTGTTGTGTTTTGGTTTCTATTTTTTTTTTTTTTTTTTTTTTTTTGTCCTAAAGCTATAAATACACAGCAGCAGCTGTAAGTTGTTGCTGAAATGTGCTTTATAGATCTGTTCTGGCACAACACGTTTCGCTGGCCCGGGTTCAAATTTGATATTGGGATTCTGATTTTTTCCATCTTTAATGGTCCCCTTGTCAGCTGGTGGCTTGGAGCCGTGTTTTCCTTTCCCCCAGTGGGGATGGAAGCTCTAAAAGCTCGTAAAAAAAGGTAACACATGCTCAAAGATCCATTTAGTTATTAAATTGTGAAAAAAAAAAATAAAAGTAGTTATCTTTTTAAAGCATTTATCTTTTAAAGGCAGTTTTCTTTTTTAAAGCAGTTATCTTTTGAAAGCAGCGCATATTTCATGTTTATTTGGTGATTTAATGTAAGGTCTTTGGCATACTACAGAATCATCAAATTTGCCTTTTTTCCTTGTCTTTAGGACACTGATTTCCTACTGGATATCTGTCGCAAGATTTGGGAGGTTTGCATGGAAGAAAATTCTGTTTGACCTCAAAAAGAGGGAACACAGGTTAAATATGATCCAGAAAATCAGCACACAAAAAATTCAAGAATTTTTTAGCAATTCAAGCCTGTGCCCAGCCAATAATCTTGGGAAATCGCAGGTCTGAGAGGTGCACAGGTGTTAGCTCATGATTTAATATACTATTAAAATCCATAAAATGTGTGAGCCAACTCTTACTCACCCACTGCTGTCCTCGAGCTGCAAATCAGACCCAGGATTTATAGCCACACATTTATAATTTCACATTATTATAAAAAATTTGCCCTTAAATCACCCAACTTCACCCCAAAAGCCATTCCTAGGGCGCAGCCTGGAGAGGGGCACCCCATCCCCAGCAATCCCAGCGGTTATTTTTCTAATGAGCCATGACATTAAGAAAATCAATTAATCTTCCTTGGGCTCTTTTAAATGAATCCTCATATTATCTGTCCGTGCCCTCAGCCGGGATAGTTTAGAAAATACCAGCTCCTATCTTATCTTGTCACTTCTTACGCTGATGGGGGGGAAAAATGATGGCAGCGAGAGCCGCAGGGAAGGATAATTAGTAAAATCAAGTGACTCGTTGTTTGTTTGCTCGGCAAAATGAACTTTTACCCCTCCACCGCCACTCCTCCCCCCAGTTTTCACCGTCTTATCATGCAGCATTTGACATGACAGGTTAATGAGGAAACCCCCAAATTGGGCTTCTGCAGTTAATTGTGCTGGCGGTGGCTCCGGGCTGGGAGGGCTCAGTGATCCCCAGGCAATCCAAGCCCTTGAGGGGGTGCAAAGGCTGAAAACTTAGAGAAACATTCACATATGGGCACTGAAGTTCTCTTATTCTTGCGTTGAATTCTGGGGGAATAAATCTGCAGATTTTACAAGATCTTAACTTGAGGAAGTTCTACTCTCTTCTCACTTCATGCATTTCATAATTATTTTTTAAGGTGACTGAAGCATCCCCCCAGTCTCCTCCACGGCTCGTCATCCTTCAGAAAAAGCAATTTTTAGACAAAAATGCAACAATTTGGATAAATTAAGACAAATTCTTTCTGCTGCTGTGAGTGGAAAGAGAGGCACATGGTGGGCTCTCCCTAATAATTATCCAGTGGTGGAATGAGGAGGTGTCCCTGTGCTTGACATCACCCTCTGCCACCTCCCAGCTTCTGCCAGCACTCAGGATCTCTGGTCTCAATTGGCATTTCCAGAGGCGGGTTTTGAGGGAGTTAAATTTTTTAGGGATGAGGCAAAATTTAGGGCTGGTTTTGCTGCTGGTTTTGTTGGTGGTTTTGGTTGTTTTTCAGATTTTTTTATGATCTTTTGCTGGTTGGATTTGAAAGTGAAATATCAGTGATGGGTGAGATGTGGCCCAACCCTTCTGCTCTCAGCAGGGCATTCCCCCCTCACTGAAACAGCACTTTCTCCCCATCGGATTTATTCTTTCTCTTCTCCCTCTCTCCCAGGATCTTCACATGCTGAGACCACAAAATGGGCTCTTTCCACTGAAATTTCATGCCAGCAGGAAAATCAGCTCCTGTGTCCCACAGGGAAACCCCTCAATGACTCAAGATCATGGAGGTGTGTGTGTAAAAATCACTTTCTCCAGCTGCCTTTTCTCCATGGGAACACCAACACCATTAAATGACCACTTTTTGGTGATATCCCATTGAAAGAGCTGCTGCTCAGGTTTTTCTCCAGAAATCCTCGCTTTTACTCTGCATGAGGTTACTCCAAGTCGTCCACCCCAACCCCATGACCAGCACACACGGCCAAACTCTCAGAACAAACCCCTCAGCCCAGTTGTGCATCAGATTTCACCCCCAGTGCCTGGATTTATTGACATTCTAATGGGCAGCCCACACAAACTGCAGCCACGGGGCCAATTAACGGCACAGACAACTCCAGACATTCGAGAAGTTGCTAAACTCGGTCTCCTGAAAATGATCTCGGCTTGCTCCCTGTAAAAGGATCTCATTCTGTCATCGTGTATTAAACTGGAAAGCTTCACGTCGGAGAGCAGCACAAACCCATATCCTGATAAGGCCTCACATCGTATTTCAGCAGATCATATCTCCCAGGGGTTCAGTCGGTATCTGCCGAGGGAATGGGAAGGGGATTTGCCCAGGGAAATGTTGCTGCAGACACTGGGATTAATTTCTTGGTGCGTTTTATTGAAGTTTTCTGCCAATAATTGAAATCAGGTCTCGGAGCCAGAGCTGCTGAGGAGACCCTTCACAAGGAGGGAGTGAAATGGGACCTCAGAGCTCATCTCAACCAATCTATGAGTGTTTAAAAGCAATATCAGGGTCACGTTCCCAAGTAAGATCCGAGTGTTGGACTGGATGATCCTGGAGGTCTTTTCCAGTCATAACAATCCCATAATTCCATGACTATGTTCATAAATCTGGACATCAATCCATCAGTCACTAACATGAACCCCACCCCAGCAAGTCCTTGATCAGAATTTTCATAAACACAACACCAAAATTACCTCAGCCATGCTTTTCCTCCCAAATTCCAACGCGGAGACTCAAATTGACCTAAACGTTTGGAAAAAATTGTGTTGATTTCTCTGAATTGTTCTCCCCATCAAAAGCCTTTTGAAGGTCACCACCTTCTTTTTGACATTCATGGAAGCATTGCAGATAATGCCATGGATTCCTTTATTTTAAAAAAAGTTCAAAGGTCCGTTAAGGCCTTCCATGCCGTACAAAAGGCTCAATCCAACGGAAACCATTTTTCTCCCCCGATTGTTTGGAGCAGCAAGAGAACCAAACAATCTGTTATTCACACAGATCTACCCAGGAGCATGTTTCCCGTGCCCAAGGGGTCCACGCTGCGGCTCAACAAAAATAACCTTTCGCTGGGCTGCTTGAAAGCATTAAATTTATTCATAAGGAAGAGTTTAATAAGAAAATCTGGGTAATATTTGTCGGTGTTTATGGTAGGCAGGAGTTGAGATCACAGGGCAGAGCAGAAAACACGTTGTCTGAAATTCAAGCCCATATTTTGTACCTGAAGCTCGTGGTGTTGTCGAAAAACAGCCTAAAATAACAGAATTGGTATGGGCTGACAATTTTTCTTGTGAAATTGTCCAGTTTTAAGCCAAATCTTTGCTTTCCCACCATGACTTTGGAAAACAATGACTTTCAGAGGTTTTTGAAGGGACCTGCCTTGAGCAGAGCTCGCTGTTCCTCCATCTCGGCTGTCCAAGTTGCCCTGTGTAATACCAATGTTATTTCCTTGATATTATAAATAGGATTTGGGTTGAATATGAATAAACTCATACCCATTGGTATGCTTTGTAACTCTAATCAGCGTTTTCCTGCGAAAAGAAAAGGGGCAAAAAAAAAAATAAAAAGAACGAATGTTTATGTGGAAAATAAAGAGGTGCTAATTTTATCTTGTGAAAGTGGATATCTCCTTATGTCCCTCCAACTTCTAGGAAGATAACCAGAATGTATTATATCATCTAAATCCAGCATCCTAAGAGATCAAACGGAATAATGTACACATCTGCCAGGGCTGATTGAAGTATTGCTGGTGCTCACTTCCGCTTCGCTAAGTATGTGTTTCATTGATAGACGGAATTTGCCACCGCCATGAAAGAAACTCCGAGTCCTCTGTTTGTGCCAGTTGATTTCTGTGATATCTCGGAGGCTTTTAAAATAGGGCTCCAAAATAGATGTGCCCTTGTCACCCCTGTGTTTAAGCTCTCTCCAACAGGAAATGGCACGGGTTCAAATTTTTTTTCTGCTGGAAGCCACACGGAGATAGATAAGAATCATGTCTTGTCTATGACTAAGCATTGACATTTAAATGTTTAAATTATAGTCAAAATGATCCATGGCAAACCCACCTGAGACTATTTTTCTTTGTCTAAAGTCCTACTTTCGAGCCTCTTGAAAGGGAAGGTGGAGCTCTCGGGGTTGTGACATGACCATGTTATGGGAAGGAAATGGAAGTTTGCTTTATTGTTGGTCTTCAAAGACAGTTTTGCTACCGTGCACCGCATCATCTCCACCGGTTCATCCCTGGCCTCACCATCCTCAGGATGGTTGGTTTAAAGCATCAGGTTTAAAAGGCAGGATGGATGAAAAAGGCTTTCACATTGCCAGATCGCAGATGTCAGCTTCAGCATGCCTGGAAAAAAAAAATTAAAAAAAAAAAAAGAGTGGTATTTCCTTGGAACTGCTGTTTCTTCTGGAGGCAGAGGGCAGCTGGAGGGGTGAGGAGGGCCTGGATGTTTATGAAGTGTGCAGGGAATTTGGAAGGAAGCTCCCTGAAGGAGGACAGATGGTTGGGGGAGCTGGCAGCGTGACACCGAGCCTTTCACTTCTGGGTCACCCGGTTCAAGCGCAGCCTTGGTCAAGGATGGCACGGAGCCATCTCCAGCGAGCGGCTCGTTTCTCCATGAGAAACGTGGAGGAGCAAAGGAGCAGCTCCTCTCTGGAGGGACGAGAGGGATGGCTTGTTTTATTCCTGATCCATTGGTGGAGAGGCTTGGGAAATGTCAGGGATGGACAGAGGGGTCTGGTTTGGTGGCACAGACTCGGTGGCTTTGTCCAGGCATTGCCTCTTCAAGCCAAAAACAGGGATCCCCATGGGATGCAGAAGTTGCTGTGGGTTGGAAGAAGCATCCCAAAAAAGAGGATGTGTGTCCACCTGCCCTGAATCCCAGAAAGGAAAAAATTTTCCTTTTATATCTGTTTAATTCCTGACAATGTTCCCATTTACCACAGGCAGACCCATGGGCCAGCATCTCCTTTTATTCCTAAAAACAAGGAATAACTTTTGTACACTCCCTGGAACTGAAGCCTCAGGGAAACATCCCGGATGTGTTGAGAGATTACTCCGTGTTTTAACCTTGCTTTGCTCTTTAATTTAATTTTAAAATACCCAAGGTTTGGAGGAGTTTGGGGTTTTAAGTTGCAAAATAATTTTTATGGTCATTCTTGGATAGGGAAGGGAGGAAGAGGAAGAGGAAGAGGAAGAGGAAGAGGAAGAGGAAGAAGGAAAAATCCTTTGATTAGGAATACTCCCAGATATTGAAGCAAAAAACCCTTGATTGCAGACCATCTCTTTTTTGCATGAATATTATTCCCATGCATCCGTTGGGATCTTACACCAGCTCAGTTCATGGCAAAATTCGAGTTTTTGGGGCTTTTGACATATTCAGCCTCTTATGACTTAAATATTGTTTGGGGAATCCAGCAGCCCAGTGAGATCCTGCAGTGGTTCATCACAAATTAAATTTCCACAGGATAACCACAGCCAAAGGTAAATGGGAGGGAAGAGCTGCTGCTGGGATTCTCCAGCTGGAGAACTGGGGTTTGGTGATTTTATTTAATTATCAACCTCATCACCAGTTTATAGCTCTGCTGGCAGCTGGGTGGTGTCTGACATGGATTTGATTTTTCTTCTCATAGACATCGCTGGTGCCAATCTTAATGCTTTTATTTTTATTTTATTTTTATTAATGTCGTTCCTTTGTTGGGAAGAAGGACATGGGAAGAGAAAGGGGAAAAAGGAGAGGGGGATCTCCTGTGGGTCTGCAGAATTTTCTGTGCAAGGGGATCATCCTGCCAGCAGAAGGAGCTCCAGCTAAAATCCTGGCTCTGCTCACTGCGTCCTGGTGAAGTTTAGGGTCCTTAGGAAAGAACAAAGGGAAAAGGCGAAACAGCCATGATCAGGAGGAAAGAAAACTGGATCCAGATAGAGGAAGGACCAAAAAGTGATTTGGGCAGGGATGATATTATTGAACATCCTTGTCTTCAGGAACCTTCTGGACTGTGTTTTCCTTTTCCAAATAGAGGCTGGTAGGAATTCAGCAGGATGTTTTCATTCCAGGTGGCTACTGGCAGGAATTTGACTGGTGGGATCAGCACTCAAGCAAGGAACAAGACCCTCATCTCTGCTCTCCATTGGCTTTGGAGATGCAAAGTGGCACAAAGGCAGCGTTGCTCTTTTCAGAGCAAGGAACTCCCTGAAAAATACTCTTGCTGCTTTAGTGTTTGATATTAAACAATGGAAGAAGGATTAAAAAGAGAAGAAAAATCTAAAATTAAAAAAAAAAAAAAAAAAAAAAAAAAAAAAAGATGAAGCCCAGGGAAAATGATCCAGTTAGTATAAATTAATGTAATTGTTATTATTCCGGGGAAGTTCTCAGGTTTAAGGAGAGAAAATAAAACCACAGGACACCAAGCCAAGAACCAAAGTGCCTCCAGCAGGCCTTTGCAATCATCTGACATTTCTGCATGAACAAAACCAAGTAATGGGATATGGGAAACACAAAATATCCTCCAACAAAGAACAAGGAATGTCTGCAGTGCTGAATTCCACAAATAAAATGCACTCCTTAGTTTAAAGCTGATAAAGCTGCTCTTCTGCCACAAGCTGTTGCACAGGCTGCATTTCCCTGCAGAAAGTTATCCACGAGGAATTAGCTCCCTTATCCTTTGTTTAGAAGTATTGATGATAATGCAAAGGCACTAAGCAAAGGCACTAAAGAGCTTTGATAAGAGATTGTTACTCCTGAGTCAAAAATCTTCCCCACCAAGACAAGGAAAATCCATAAATTGCACAGCATTTTTTCTGCAAGTTCATGCTAATTTACTCTTGCAACATTCATGAGCCACAAAATGCTATGGGATGTCTTTCAAGATTTATTTTTTTTAAGAACTAAATAAATTCAAAAGGCTGGAGGGATATTCCTCATTAGCTTCCTGATTTATAATGCCAAAATCCTTTACTCCCTTATCAAATCAATGCACAAGAAAAATGACCAATGAGATAAACACGAAAAGGAGCAGTAGTGTTTTGCTGATTTAAATACCTCTCATTAAAAAAATATATATCTGATGTATAGATGTGAACATATTATATATGTGCACATATGAAAAGGGAAAATATCTGTCTTTTCTCGAGCAGGAAAAAGAAGCAATTGGAAGAAGCAACTCTTGCTGCTCTTCCCCTCTCGGCAACACTTCTGAGGTTAAAGGAATAAAAATCCATCAATTTGTACAGGCTGACCTCGCAGTGTTGGGTTTTAGCTGAATTCAGATGTGCAGGATTAACCCAGCAGAGTTCACATGACATTGATTTAAGAGCTGCCTTGCAGGACCTTCCAGCGAGTTCCATTAATTGGAATCTTTAATCGGGCCCTGGGATGAGGCAAAAAGTTGCTGGGCAGAAGTGCAACGTATGATAAACAGATGTCCCCATGCATCAGATAAATCTAAATGCAGCCAGGGAGCACTAATCAAGGACAGGGTTTGGGGCAGGGAGCAGCTCCTCAGCCATGGGTTTGCTGGGATGAAGGCAGAATGGAGAACTCCAAGTTGGAAATGGGATTTGGCATCTCCAGCGCATGCTCAGGAGTCACCTGAGAGCACCAGTCTGGGAATAGAACCCCAGGTGCCAGGGAGAAGTGACAGTGTGGGTGGTTGGAACCCAAAAAATTGTAGGAGGGATCAGAAGAGACTTGGGAAGGATTTAATGGGAGTCCCACCAAACAGGGAATAACCCAGCATGGAGTAGGAGAGAGGACGTGGCTCTGTCCCCAGCGCGGGGTTCACTGATATATCCTGCACTGAAAAACTCTCCAGCAAAACCCACTGAGCCCTTGGAGCAGGAACTTCATTCCAGTTCTGGATTTTTCATGTTAGTTTGGTTTCTATTTTTAATATTGGCTGCTCTCACCCAATATCTCATCTCCTCCGAAACCCCCACTTTCAAATTTCTTTTTTAAACCAATTTTCCTCCCTTGTTATCTTCGTCTAATGCAACTCCTTTTTCTGACACCCTTCACACACCAGCCAGGTCACCTCATTTACCATTGAAAGGCACCAAGGGACATCTCCTCACTCTTGAACCCCATGCCTGAGTCCTGAATCTCTTGGAAAATCCCATCCAAACTCCCGTAACCCCGGCTGGAGCACACCCAGCCCAAACCAGCATCTCCAGGGAAGTCAGCTGTCAAATCCTAGCAGATCTCCCATGCAAAATACAATTTTTCAACTCCTTATCGCCCTGCTGTGCTGGGGCAGTTCTCGGCAGGGACAGGAAAAGGGCAAACAGCCTCTGGAAAGCCAATGCCTGCCAAATTCCCCATCATTTCCACAGCGCGGCCGTGCCAGGATTTCACGCAGGAAAGCCAGCTATGGTTTTTGGACGTGAGTGTGAAGACCCATTTCCTGAGTTATTAGGATTGGAATTCCACCGAGAATAATAGGAATATGAAACAGGGCCAGGGTAAGGGATGTGTGTAGGGAAGGATGTCACCCAAGGAGCTAAAATTTCCACCAGTTTCTGAAAAACAAGATGGAAGATTTTAGAGAATAAGTTGTTATTAACTTAACAAGAGCGTGGCTGCCCCATCCACATGAATCCCACCAAATCCAACTGGTTTTAGCTTTAAAACTCCATGGATCCACGAATTTTAATGTTAAAGCTCCATGGAAATCTCTCTTGACTGCTACAAACCTCTCTCACCCCGAGCAGTGCTCCAGGATCTTTACTGCAAGAGTTTACACGTGGGAGCCAACTTGCAGCTCGGAGTTTGGCCCATTTCTTGGGAGGACATGCCAGGAGCAGCCTGTGATGTTGTTTGGTCTCTGGAGGCAGCCCAAATGAGAGCAGAACAAAGCTTTGATGCAAATGAAAACCTACCAGTGAGCACGGCTAAATAAAGAAAAAAATGATTCTTTGTTATGGAAACCAGCGGAGGAAATCTTGAATTAGTCAGTGCATCGTGACCTCTCTCTGCCCTCCTGAAAAATGTGCATTTTCTTAAAGCCTTTGGACTTCCCACTGCCAAGAAGGAGAAACTGTGTGACATTTCCAGCCACCTGGTGCAAAGCCCAAACTTTATTTAGCAGGAGAAAAAAAAATCATCTCTACTGTACAACGCATATTTTTTAAAAATAAATGAGCTAAAAACACGATCTGTGTGAAGCTGAGTAAATTTGAGTGGCTACGTCCAATCGTGGCACAGACAGGAAAAGCTTGAGTTGATCTTGTGAATGAAGCATGTGGTAATTGTTTCCGTACATCCTCGTTGAGATGAAAAGCTACACAAATAAACAACAACAAAAGCTGTTCTGAGCCAATTGGGAGCTTGTTCCAAAAGAAAAAAAATTAAAATATATTAAAAAAAAAATTGAAAAAAATCAAAAGGGAAAAATCTGGCTCGGAATAGTTCTTCCCATGCTTCCTACCAGGAGGAGCAATGGATTGATGGGATTTAAAGAAGGTGGCCCTGCCTGTTTCGCCTTTTCCCCGGGTCACATTTGGGCAGCGCCGCTCTGGCACGAGGCTCGGCTGGGAATGAGTCAGCGGAAGGTGAGGAAGGACACGGAGAGAACCAGAAGTTACGGGGAAACACGACAATTATCACCAGAGAAACTGCCCTCGAGGGACCCAACGGGGCCACAGCAGAGAGGAGCCTTCCCTGAGCAGAGAATGATGACGCTGCCACCCACCAGCTTTACCGCTCACCAAAAAGGTCCCTTTGAAGTTCCGAAAGGGACAAGGCAAAGGTGACCTCTGTGCAAGCTCCAGGATCCTTCCCTGCCGTGGGGACCTCTCAAATTCGGAGCTGGAGACGATCCCCAGCTGACAAGGGCTGCACAAAGAGCTGTGTATTCCCCATAATTGTGCTCCTTATCAGTGTGGGTGAGTGTGCAGTAGTCTAAATCACACAGTCATGACACTGCACATGGCTGAGCAGGAAGAGCCCACTTGGCCCGGGCTAGATTAGTCTAATCCCACCTCCCTTGTTCTGTCATAATACCCCTCCATCCCTTCACTCCCTATAAAAATATCCAGCTGTTGATTAAAATTAGTGAACTGTTGGCTTTCGGAGCCGAGTTGGCAGCTCATTGCCTGTATTTCCTAGATATCTCTGGATGAATTCCCCATTTGCTCGGCGGCCTGATCCTGTGAACTGCCAAACTCTCCCAAGCAGGCGGGATCAAGCCTTGGCTCTCGGGATAAATCAGGGTTGAGCGGTTTCCTCCCATTTTCCTCCCCACCAACCTGCTCCCAGCATTGACATCTCCCCTCCACGGCTGCCTTTGGAAAGGGAAAAACAAACCATGGCCCGTCAGCTGGGTGTTCTAGAGAGCTCCACTGCTTTGGGAAGGGGGCTGAAATAAAAGCCTGGCTTTGTGCCCCCACCCCGCTCCAGGATGCAACAGGAGGTTGGAAGAATCCACCAGGCTCTCCTCAGCTCTGTGTCATGTTCAGCAATCCCAAGTAAACTGCACAATACCAGGATTTTGAGCAAAATGCTGTGAAATGCGAAATATTTCCGTGTCTCAGCCCAGATTTGTCTTGCAGAGCCATTGCTGTGGCAGCAAGAGCTTGTAAAGAAAAAAAAACGGGAGAGAGAAGAGCCTGTGCAGAAAGAAAACAGATAAAGTCATGGGTGCAGTTGGAGGAATGTTTTGGGGAGGAGGATTCAATTTTTTATTGGTTTTCTTCCTGTAGATTCTTTCTGGAGGACTTGCAGCAATGCTGGGAATCCTCAGCTGGTTCATGTGGCTGTTGGATTTATTTTCCACCCCCAAAGGATCTGCCTCCAGCTCCGGGGAGTCCTGGGAAGTCAGTGGGAGATTTTGGTTGTTCCTAGAAGGGCTGGGAGGCTCAGAACACCACCAGCTGCACAGCTGGACCCCAAAATAGAAGAAAAATTGTATTTACAGCTACGACTGCCTCAAATCCAGGGTTCAGCAGGCAAATAATCAACCTCAGTGATTATCCTGTGCAGAATGGGATCACTTGGGTCTGACAAAGGCAAAACAAAGAGGTGTCACCTCAAAATGTCTCCCCAAAAAAGTGGGTATTAAAACCACTGTACTGGTCTCCACTTTTGGGACCTCACCAAACACCGACTGATTGTTCCAGGAAAGTGTTGTTGGAATTTAACATAACTTTTCTAACCATTTCCATTAAAAAGGGTCTGGCAGCTCTGGTTTGTCAACAGCAGTGTAGGAGGAGCAATTTTGAGGAGATCCTTCCTTACAGAGCTGGAATTCCAGCAAGTTTACAAAAAGGATCAAGCAGCATTCCACAGGTCAGACTTGGGGTCAGGTGTCCTGTAATTTCGTTATGAAATCTTTACTATAATTTTAAAAAGGAAGCACAAATTCTGCCATGAAGGAATAAAAATTTTTTAAGAGGTTTTGATTATTTATTTTTAATATTGTGCTGGCTGTAATATGTTAAAAGCATAGAATCATAAAATTATGGAATTGTTTGGGTTGGAAAAGGCCTCTGAGATAGCCCAGAGAGGATTTGTGTGCACACATCGATCTCCTGGAGCACCATGGAGAATGACAGGGTAGGAATAATTAGGGAAATATTTTCTGAAAGATGCTTTCCCCTAACTTTCCACTTTCTTCACTCACTTCAGTCAATTTTCTGAGTGAACATGGGATTTTCTGGGATAGCAACAGTGAAGGAGTGACCTGAGGAGAGTCAATGGCAAAAACCCAGCAGTGAATGGACAGGGCAGGGCAGGGCACACCCTGGAGAAACCTTTCTGGGAAAACTGGAGCCTTTTGGGCATTCCTGGGGGAAGAAGCCTAAAAATCTGGATTTCTCTGGATGCTGAGAGCCACATTCTGCACAGGACTCCTGGCAGAGCAGGGACACAATGTCAAAGCATTCCAGGATTTGTCAGGATTCCAGGACTCTGCCCACTTATTCCTCCATCCCCGACGCAATCTGGTTTCGGTGTGTCATTAACTTATCAGCTCAGCCTCCATTTATCTGCATTCACCAAGATCTGAAGTTGTGATGTTTATTCCCACCACTCTGTGGGTGGAGGGAGATCCGCTGTGAAGATTTTCCAGTAATTTCCTTTGTGTTCCTTTTTGGGGAAAAACAAAAAAAAAAATAAAATAAAAAATAAAGCACTGGATGCAGCTGCACAACTGTCAGCGGGTTCCTGGGTGGGAGAGGAGGGACAGAGTCCCCACAGAAATCACATTCAAGCCCTAAAACAATCTGATGGGCACCAGAATAATCATCTTTTCCAAAGGTCCCATGGAATGTGGTGCTGACAAACTTAAGCCTCTGACATGGAAACGGAGCAGGCTTAGAAAATTGAAAATGCTTAGAAAACCGAATGTGTTCCTACCTCACACCCTTTGGAACCTGCCAAGGCCCATCTCAAATCATTGGTTTGATGCTCTGCAGGGTTTTCAGTCTGCTAAAAAGAGAAAGGCACAAGAAAAATGTGGTTTCCAGGATTGAGAGTGGACATTTCAAATGATGGAGGTGGTGGCCTCCCAAGGAAAGAGCATCAAAGAGTTTTGCCCATGAATATGGACACCAATAATAATAAAAATTCCCAGAGAAGTGAATGAGAAGTGATGCCTTGGGTGTTTCCATGAGATGACTGGGATGAAAATGAAAATTAAAACCCATGGAAGTGCTGTTTAACATTGTTTCCCACCTAACCCAGTATGTACACCCCCTCAACTTCCCTGGATTTGACAAACTCCACTGAAATTTCTGCTTTCTTCCAGCAAGGGCAGCATGACCTGCAATGTTCCTGGCAAAAAAAAAAAAAAAATCAACAAGCAAGAGGAGGAAGAATTTACAGAGTAAATCCAGTTTTCTGCCTCTGAATCCCCCAGCCAGCTCAGATCCATCCCAAAATCCACAAACACAACCTGTGGAAGTAAGGAAGGCCACTGGACGCATTTGTGGGGCAGAGGATCAGAACTTTGGAGTGAATTGGAAACACCACCACAGAGCGAGAATGCACAAAGGAGCTGCAGGATTTCACGTGGTGGACACAAAGATGTGCAGCTCCCGTGGCTTTTCCTCCTGGAGCTTCTTTGTTCCCCCACTTTGGACTCAGATTGCTGAGTGTGGCAGCCAGGTCATAATAATTCGCTGTAATTGCCACAAAACTTCCCTTTCTGATCAACACTGGGGAAAAGATAGGAAATTTAGGAGGTTTTTTGCCACAAAAATATGGACTTTCAGCCTGAGTTCAACAACCCTGTGCAAGAGCGAGTCTAGAGCAGATTTAGACAGAGAGGGACAATCTAAACAGCTTTTATTTTATTGCCCTGATATGTTTAACTTTTTTCCACCCTTTTTTAAAGGCTGGAACCATAGGATTTGCCCTTTGCAGCTGTATGAACTGCATGTTAAGAGTAACAGAGCACTCTCAAATCCCTTTGTATTCCGGGGACATTTTTCCAAGGCATTTTGTCTTCGTAACAATACCCAGAGCTCCCTAAATTTTGGGAAGGTCATTTGTTTCCTAGCAGAGAGATTCCCTTATCCAGAGCTTACTAGAGCCCAAACAACAATTTATAAACTCTAAGCTCCTTTCTCCTTCAAGATGAAGTGCTTTAGTGTTGAAGCCAAACTAAATCTTTAAATGGTATAAGAGGCATTTGGATTTTTTTTCCCCTGCCCAGCTGACAGTAGGTTTACAGTTTATAATCTGGCCTTTGTAAAGGCATTTGTCAGCCTGGATATTTCATTTTAAAACGCGACCACCCATGAGGACGCACAGACAGGAAGCGTTTGTTCACTTGCACCAACAGCCCATTTGAAGGCTGGCTGCAAAATAACAGAATTTAGTCACAAAGGCAAACTTCTTTTCTTTTTTCTTTTTCTTTTTTGGTGCGTTATCTCTAACATCTCACTTTAAAAAGCAGCTTTTGTTTATGGGAAGCGAGTCCTCCTCTCTAAATTTGGAAATCCAACGTATTCCCCTAATCCCCACGTCCTCGCAGGGATGCTGGCCGTGCATCTTTGGCCTCCCAAAAGACAGATTTTTTTTTCTTTTATCTTCTCTCCCAGGGTCCCCAGTTTCCCTGCCCCACTGAAGGAAGAGGAGTCTTAGCACTCCAGGGGCAGAGGGGAAATGTTCAGCCCAAGCTGACAATTTCCACGGAATGAGACCCACTGGAACACCACATCCTCTTGCCCATTCTATTTTTCCATGTGAGTTTCCCCATTCAGCACAAATTTGGTCATGCCAAACCTTGGTTCCTTTTGCAGTTGAAGAAAAACCTGTCCAAGCCGTAAGAGAAAGGCAAAAAAAATAGGATTTCAGGTTAAAAATAAGTGGCCTCCACTTCTTAAAAGATGATTTTGTGTCTCCATGCCTGGGGCTGAGGGGGAGAAAGCGAGGCCAGACAGTACCACATAGAATATTGCATTCTTTCCCCCAGTATCACGAGTAGCACTCACTTTTTATCTCTATTGCTCAAAGGTTTAAGGGGAGGAAATAGTTCCAGCAAGTGATAAAGCTTTCAACTTTTTTTTTTATTTAACTCAGTTGCAAAATGTAGCAATAAATGATGACCCCCCCATTACTTGGGGGACAGACCCCTTTAGTACCTCAGAAGGAGAAATTTTATGAGTATTCTCAGCCTTGCAGCCCCCAAAACATTTGCAATCCTTTTAACTCCCTATTTCCTACCGAGTCCAGCAGTTTTTTCTCACCCCAGAAAGTTTTTGNTTCCAAGCCCCATCCAACCTGGCCTTGGGCATTTCCAGGGATCCAGAGGGATTTCCACAGGGATTTCCACAGGGATTTCCCTGTGCCAGGGCCTCGCCACCCTTCCAGGGAAAAATTTCCAACCATGGAGCCCCCTCAGCCATATCTGATGGATTTCATAAGAAAAGTGGGAAAACTGCTGATACCTCCATCACCTCATTGTGCAAAGAGGATTTTGACAAAGTTTGTAGGCAGAGAAACATCAGAAATCTGAGAAAAACAACGGGAAAACGTCAAAAACACAAGGAAACGTGACATGTGCCACGAGAGAGGGGAAAAATGCACCAGGCTGGGTGTTTTAAATCTCTCCTCATGTCCCAAATGTCACTGCTGTTTTGTCCCAGCACTGCAGATCCGTGGTTTTGTGCTGCCAGCCCCGCTCTGCGTGCCCAGGGGAACCTGCTCTGTGTCTGTCTGTCCTCCTGCTGCAAGCCTGGCTTTATTCCCTGCACATCTGGCACTCCAGAGGGGTTTGGATGCATCCAGACCTCATTTCCTTGGCTGCCAGCAGCAGCTCTGCGAGGGCAGGAGTGCAGGGTGCTGCTGCTGGTTCTGGCCATACCTGAGCCCGTTTTCTCCCCAAACTTGGGCTGAGAGGCAGCTGAGGTCAGCAGGCTGAGCCTCTCACTGCTCACAATCCTTTCCAGGCACTCTGGAGAGCAAACACCCTTCCCAAAAGGGATTTCTCACCGTGGCTGATGGCTCAGGATGTGCTTTCCATGCTGGGCTGTGCAATGTAACCTCAGCAGAAGGAAAATCGAGTTTCCCCTCTCTCATTTGTGCTGATTTGGATCGTGCAGCTAAGGGTGCCAATCACCTTTTTGTGTCTTCAAAGGAGGTGTGGAGGTCTGAAACACTTCAAATGGACTCCAGCCCGTGGGGTTGGACTCAGCCCTGCTGCTGTGTTTTGCTGCAATCTGGGTTTCCCTCAGCCTTGCTGGAGCTGTCTGGACCTCCCTGGGACTATTCAGGCTGAGTTTAAGTTTTCCAGAAAACCTGGAACAGCCCCACTGACCCAAATCTTCAGCATAGATGATAAAAATTATTTTGTAGTTTAAGTTTTCTAGAAAAGCTGTAACAGCCCCCCTGACCCAAATCTTCAGCATAGATGATAAAAATTATTTTGTAACTACATCTAAACCACTCCGCAGCGTTTCAGTAAACAATAAATTCATTTGGGGATTGTGTTCCAGCTTCATTTTCCTCGATAAAGACTCTTCCATTATAAGTTTTATCCTTATGAATCTTCTTCCCAACACTCAACTTTATTTGTTATTTGTAAGGGGCACCTATCATCCTGCCCTGGAACTGTAAATGTTCCTCTTACACCGAGCACAGCACATCTTCTCTGTTTAAAGTCTGAGCTGTGAGGTTTTACATCAATTTGTTTCCTTTCCAAGTTGAAAGGTCCCAAAGATAAACCCCCAAAGATCCCAATGTTGGGAACCACGGCTGCATCTCAGCCCACCCAAGGGATCCCCTTAAAGCTTGGGTTGGTGCAGGGTCAGCACTCAAAGGATAATAATAATAATTAGGAAGAGAAATAATTACCTGGAAAGCAGGTGATAACTGAGGGAAATGAGGAAAGGGGGGCCTCCTGGGATGCATTCTTGGGAAAAATTATTCCATTGAATTTCATGAATGGATCGTAAGGCTATGAAGGGTTTAATTGTAAGGCTGGGATGTAGGGATTTATAGAGATTGGGCACAGGAAGAGGAGAATCTCACTCAAATTATTCATCCAAATAATCTGAAGGAGCAACCTGGTCAAACAAAGGCAGTGGGGCAGCTTTGACTGGTGCCTGCCCCATTTCTGAGTGATCCAATAAATCCAAGCAGCGTCGAGTGGTTTTTCTCCAGGCACAGCTTTGCAGAGCGAGAATCACCTGCTCCTTCAGCCTCCAAAACCCTGTCAGAAACACAGACCCCGTGCCAGCATTTCAGCTTTTCAAGATTAATTTGGTTTTATTTGCTCCATTTCCAGCAGAATGAAACGCAGGATTCTCCTGGCAGGCCCCGAGGGGGCCGATTTATTTTTTCATTAGCTCCAAATTAGCCCAACGATGAGACAACTTTTCAAAAAGGAGAAGTTTGAAAGCGGCTCCTTTCAGAAGAAAGTCAGAACGAGGCACTTTGTGGTTTGTTTGGTTTCTTAATGGTTTCTGTCCCCTCTCTGAAATCCTCCTGGCTGCCCAACGCAAACTCAGGATTGATTTTAGTCCAGCCAAAGGTGCAGCTGAACTATTAAATTACGTAAAACAGGAGGCCACAAAGGTCTCCTTGACACTGGCACTGGCTGTGGTGATGATAAAATGCTGTTTTCACATGCCTGGGGTCGAATTCAATTTGTAGTGAGGACGGATGATACGAGGATGTGGCCATTTTTCTATTTTCCCTTGAGCCCTGATGTAATGAATCCCAAAAAAAGTTTGCCATGGGGACATTTCCTATCCCAGAAACCCCAACCCCAAACCGCACTGGAGCTATTTTAGGTCATCGCTTATTCTACAAAATTTTGGTGTCCATGAGCCATAACAACCCACCTGGAACTGACCCCATTCCCAACCAGCGAGGGGTTAACAGCACCCCCCTGCCCCAAGATGGCAGGAAAGGCTTTGTCAGGAGCAAATCCATGGCAAAAGTGAATCACTGGAGCTCCGAGGTCATTCCACACCGTGCCTTGGCCAGCGTCCAACCCAGGGAAGAGCAGTTGGGGCTGCAACACCCACACGAGGTGCCACCAACACCCCAGTGGGGCTGCAACACCCCACTCTTGGTGTGTTTCCTCTAGATCTCCCAAATGAGTCGTTTTTGGGGTTTTTCCCCCACTTTTCTTCCCTTTCTCCACAAAGGAGAGCTCCACTTGCCACGCACAGATGGAAAGAAGGGGTGAGAGGATTTTTCCCCAGTGATATCACCAGCTCTGAGTAAATTCTAGGACCAGGAGTTAAGGCCAAGGGAACAATTTGTGCTGCATCCTTTAAATGCCAGAGCTCCATTTGAGAGCAGCCTTACAGGAACCATCAGGGCACTTAATAGCCAGCTGCGAAGCCATCAGGTATAAATATTTACAGAGGTCTCTCGCAGCGTGGACATTCCTCCAGATGCAAGAGGATCCCAGGCATTTCGTGGCATTTTCACCTTCTGCAAAAAAAAAAAAAGAAAAAGAAAAAAAATTCCTCTTTTAGGCACGCTCAGCCATAAAACGGCAGAAATAGCATTTTATGGAAAACCCTTGGGAGCTGTTCCTTCTCTTCTCCTCTTTTGGAATGGTCAAGAGTCCCTTAATTTTTGACTCAAATAAGGTCTTACAAAGCAAAATGTTGGAGGTATGGAAAATCAGTGTCCTGTGGAGACGCTGAGGGTGATGCAAAGGGATTGAAGGCAGAGGAATGGGGTGGAATTAAGGAAAATATGAAGTTAATTAAGGAAAATGAAGTCCCTGGTTTATGGCAGAGCCTATCCAGCCCCTCAAGAGAAGAGTTTGAAATTTTATTGCTCAAGAAACCCAATACTCTACAAATCACAGAGTTGGCAGAAGGGGCAGAGGAGCTGATGAATAATTCTTGTGGTTAGGGATAGACCCAAGGACACCCAGAAAAACCAAATGGAGACTTTCAAGTGAAAAACCAACCCTCAGCCCACCTTGTGCCTTCACTGACTGTCCACACTGCCTTAATTAAAATCCCTCTGTTTCTGCCCTCCTCCATCACCTTTTTCCTTATTCCCCATGCAACTTCTCCTTCAAGGCCAGATTGTGGCTGAGAGCCTGGAAATTACTGCTGAAGAGTCCAGGTCTTCCTGGGCAATCCCTCTTTGCATAAAAGTAACTTTACTTTTCAAGTAGGAGCTTTTTTTTGATGGGCAACATGGTTTTAGGACCAGGGAATTGTGGAATCACGGAGTCCAACCATCAGCCTGATGAGATTGACCACGGCCTGGCTCTGCAGAGCTCCCAGCTGTGTTATTTTTCTCCTCTGACACTGATTTTAGTCTGATTTGTAGGGCCTTGTGACGATAAAGTGGCTTTGTGTGTTGATCAGCCTCAGCCAGAACACCTTGCCAGGTTCAGAAGTGAAAGTTGCCCACCCCATTTCCCTGGAGGTCACGGGGTGAGGCTCCCCAGCACCCCACACCACCAGCAGGAGAATCCCTAGGGTCTAACACTGGCTAAACCCCAATAAAACCAGGCCATTTTCTCATTTCTCAGGTCACCCTGCTCCCCTTCTACACACACAACCACATTCCTCTGGCACCATCTGTGGATATTCTGGTTGGGATTGGCAAACCCAACAACCATTCCTCCCTTTGAACCTCCAGAAATTCCCCCATGGCTTTGGTGAGAAACGACTGCAATGCAGTCCAGGCTGGATCCAGGAATTACAGCAAGTTTTCCATGCAAATCCTATCTGTGGGTTTCTAAAAAAAACCCCAAAAGGTGCCGATTTTGTGCTGGAAAAGGAACAGAAGCCAACTCACAATATTCCTGCCTGCCTGTTTTTACTGATTCCAGACGCCAGGCCAGGCAGGATCTGGCTATTTTCACTATCATGTTATCACTCCACAATATGTCAGCAAATTCTTGTCCAAACATGATTTTTTTTTTTTTCCAAGCCACGTTTTATCACTTCTTTTCCATAATCATGACTGATAGTGAATCTAATCTGAATTGGGCTAGGAGGAGGCATGGAAACAATGAAGAGCCGTCAGCACAGGGGAGCACATCCCTTTCTTTTATTCCTGAAGCCAGGCCTCACTTCAGAACAGATCCCCTCAGTGCTGGAATGAGTTTGGAGAGCAGAACATGCATCTCTTTAGGCACCTGAAGTTGGAAATAAATCAGGGAATGTCAAAATACGGGAATGTCAACAGGCACTGCTCTAATTGTGCAGAGGATCAGCAGCCCCTCGGAGCTGCTGGACTGGCTCAGCTGACAGCTCCAAACCCAAGTTCCTGCTGTGGACACTTCATTCTGTCCCAGAGATCCCAGAAACGTGGAATGGGTTGGGTTGGAAGGGATCTTAAAGCTCATCTCATTCCACACCTTTCCTTTTGCCTTGGTCATTTCCAGGGATCCAGGGGCAGTCACTCTGTGCCAAGGCTTCCCCATCCTCACTGGGAAGGATTTCCTTCCAATATCCATCCTAATCCTACCCTCTAAAATGAAAACATTATCCCCCCATGCCTTTCATTAAGTATTTCTTTCCATTTTTTCTATTTTTTAAAAATTTGCTTAATTTATGTGTTATTTTCCTGCTTTATCAAAAAGCAGTATTTTCACTCTGAGGCCTTCCCTCCCATCTCATCTTTATTGTTTTATTATTTTTCTTTCTTAGCTCAAATAGGTTGTAAATAAAGCAAGCACCCACCTTGCTTTATTTCAGAGGGACCTGGCAAAAGGCAAACCTTCACAAAATGGAACTGTCTGATCCTTGAGGTCTGTCCTCAGGACAATTCGTGGTTTATTGTAGCAAATTGCACCAGAATCCTGAAATTTGGAGATTGACGGGATCTGGGATTTCAAGGAAAGTTGCTGGGACTGAGCTCTGGCCTGTGTTCCCCACTTAGGGAACAGCAATTTGCAAAACTGCTTGTTAAACTCCAAGATCAAAAATCCAGTCATCATTTTGTTCCTACAATTCCCTTCTCTGCTTCCAGATGAAAGCCAAGGGCTGGAAAAATGTCCAGGATATCCCAGCTCCTCTTTCCTTTCACTCCCCTGCTCTTAAAGGAAAGGAACATCCCAAAACCAAAAATTCAGGAAAGATCAGATATTTTTACACCGATGCAAAGCATCTCTGTGAGGATTTTTTCCCTTTCTCATCCCAGGCTGGTTCTGGGCATTAAACTGCTCAAAATCCACAGGAAAGGTTCCGTGGTGGCTTGGAACTGCTGGGTCAGGTTGGGCTCAATGATCTTAAAGATTTTTCCAACTTAAACAATCCATGATTGTGTGAATCCACGAAGGAGGAAGGATGAGGGGATGGAAATCGATCCAAGTGGGAGCAGAGGAATTCTGGAGTGCTTTGCTGGTACCACTGGTGGGATAAAACCCAAATATTAATAGGTTTGATGTACAATGTATAGAACAAAAGGCTCCTAGACAAAAAAAAAAAAAAAAAAAAGGCAAAGAGAAAAATCCATCCAAAAACCTCATTATGTGAGAACTTGCAGCTAAAACCTTGTCCCTGTTGGAAATAAAACATTTCCAGGTCAGAAGAGAGGAGTCAAAATGGATCTAAAAATAATTTACTGTTCTGAACCAAGCCATGACAAATTTATCTGTGGAGTTTGGAGGATTTCTCTCCGTTTATTGGCATTGCAAGTGCTACGATGAAAAATAGAGGCATCAAAAATAAACTCTGCTACTTCATGTTTAAACTCCTGCGACTCCCTGTACTCTGGGTTTTCTGGACCTCCCCAAGAATTCATTCAGTGAATAAATAAAACTGTCCAGCTATTAAAAAATGTGCAGCCTCCTCCTAATTAGTGGCTGATAAAGCAATGGGAACCATATTTCTCCCAGATTTGACCGAACAAAACAAAGATTAGGACATTTCACAATAAAAATTCCTTTAATACTTTCAAAACCCCGAGAGATCAGTGGGATTTCACCTAGCAAAGGTCAGTTCATTTAATTACAAGTGCCACGGAGTATCAGAAACTAAAATATTAAATGACATTAACGCTGAAGAGGCATCTTCACGCCCATACATTACGCGCGAGCAACAGTTCAGAGACAATTTTCATTCATTATTGGAATATCTCCAGCTCCCACCTTTCCCCTCTCCATAAAAAATATATAATATGTATATAGATATATATTAAAAAAACTCAGGTTCATCATCCCGGGACCAGCCCCACTCCCGTTCCTCCGCAGGATAAAACTCCGATTTCTCCACGGAAAACGGAGCCCTATCAGTGGCGATTTTTCTCCCGTCTCTCCCCTGCCGCTGCCTTGATAAGGGGAGCGCTCTCCTCTTTGCGACTCCACGCTTAATTAGCTCCAGATGCAGCCTAATTAGTCAGTCTGCAGGGCGAGCATTGTTCTGCTGTCACCCGAGCCCGGCGGAGGAGCTGAGATTGAACATGAGAACCAGATGCCGGCGGGCGCTCCCCGCTCCGGGCTGCAACCCGGATCCCCCTCATCCGGAGGCCGGGGGATAATCGATGTTGTGTTTAAGAGCCACGGGCACGGCCCGAGCCCCCCGTGCTTCAAGGGAGACGGTAGCTGAGCCGAGGGAAGGGGTCACAGCTTAAAACAACCCATTGCCGCTAATTCTCCGCCGGGCATCCTCGTGCTTCGGGGCTTTCGGGACAAATTGCTTTGACATCCAGCGGGGGTTTTGCTCAGCGGGTTTTTGGCCTCTCCCTTTGCTCAGCAGATGAAGGCTTTAATTCCTCTGGAATCCCACGGAGATACCTCTCATTTCAGTGCAAAGGGTTTTCCGTGAATTTTTTTTGCTAATTTGAAGGTTGCCTTGGAGAAGCATTCCATATCTGGAATTAGAGAAATCAGCAGGAAAATCAGATAGGCAAAGGGCCTTGCCCTAATGCCGTGTGACACGCTCATAAACCTGACATGATTTGTACAAATCAGGAGGATGAAACTCAGCCAGCAGCACGGGGAGCATTCTGGGAGCAAAAGGATCCAAGGGAATTTCTGTTCCCGTGGTTCTAAAATTCGTTGTGGTTGTGAAATTCGGGTTGTCTTAGAGCGCTGGTGGAGCAAAGCTGGGAATGGGTCCTCAAACGTTTTCCAGGTCACCTCGCTGTTCAATTTGATCTGATCAAATTTAGACAAACCCATCGTGGTGGTTGAAGGTGTTTCAGCAGGAATTTGGCTCAGTGGGACCTTCTGCCACTCAACATGGTTAAAATATACAACACAAAACAGTGATTTCCCCATGTCCCAGGGACACCCACAGGATGCAATTCCAGAAAAAATGACAGCTCTGCCCCAGGTGGCTTCGTTCTGTTCACTTGAATATTAATTGGAATATTATTTAGGAGCTTCACCAGGGACTGACCCCAAAGCAGGAGCAGCCTCTGGATGAGTTCTTGGAGACGAGTGCCAGAGCCAAGATTCCTGGAGCTCAGAGCACTGTGGAACGTGCTTCCTGTTTTTTATGAACCAGCCTGACTCTCAGCAAATGCCATAAACCCCAAAATGCTTCCCCAGAAACCTCACACAGACACCGTGATCTTGATATCAGCCCGCTGGGGAAAAGCTGCTGGTGGAAAAGCAATATTTAGGGTTTAGTTTAATTAGAATTAGTTTCATTGGAAGCTAAAATGACTCCATGGACAGCTCCTGGAGCTCGGAGGGTTGCAGAACAGGCTCCTTTCATTTCTCAGAGGATTTGAAGGAAATGAAGAAAGAGGAAATGTTCCAGCTCCTCTCCACCCTCTCCCTCACCCAACATCAGCACCGAGCTGTCCCTGTCACCTGAACTGCCATCCCAAATGCCAACACCACCCTATGGGCACAGGGATAATGCCAGGGAATCCTCCACCACCATCACAGCCCCTCTGCAGCTGCCCAGGAGCCGGACATCCATGGATGTGGCTTTGTCACTCCCGTCCCTCCTCTCCTGCCAGCAGGAAACCCAATCCCAAAGCATGGTTTTAAACAGGATTGCAGTTTTTTTCCAGGATTTTGTGTGCCCAGTTGTTGTGGAGCAGTGAGGTAACCAGGTTTCAGGATTTGAATGGTTTTGTGTGGAACAGGAGTCTCATTTTCAGGGAGTTGAATGGAGTTGGGAGCTGCTTTTGAGCACCAAGGACTAAAGACAAAGAACAGCGTGGTCTTCAGCCCAGCGCTGCTCAGAAAGTGTCTTGTGATTCAGCTGAACACACCTAAATTAAAGGAAATCACAGAAAATGCCAGAATTGCTGTTTTTTCATGCATTTGCCTATCATCCTGCCAAACCAAAAGATCACTGAAATCCATTGAAGAGCACCAGGCACCAAATCCTCCCTGATTCTGCAGTCCTGGATGATTCTCTGATGCACCCAGGCTGTTGAAGAGATTCTTGGGGTGAGAACACTTATTTAACATCTTTTGTACCCTTTTGAACTGAAATCACTCAATAATTTCCCATGTCCATGAGTCCAGGGAGATCCTCCCCATCTCAAAGCCACCCACACACAGAGCGAGACCTGCAGAGAGAAAGGTTTGATCTGAATCCACATAAAACCAGCTTTTTCTACTTTTTATCCATTTCCAGCTTTCTTCTCGTCAGATCCTGCGATGAATTCACCAGAGGAAACGCAGAGAGAGAGAGAGAGAGAGAGAGAGAGAGGAGAGCAAAATCACTTTCATAAAGTCTGGAAAAAATAACCATCCGTGGCACATCAGGTTAAGGGGAGAGACATCTGGCTTTGATTAGGTTTATAAGGTTGATAGCAAATAAGGGTATTAGAGTTAATTTACTTATTTAGAGAGAAACGACTCAATCACAGGAGCCGTGATTGTGACTGCATGTTCAGAGAGCTCCAAAAATTCCCTCCAATCTCCTCCGGGAGGGAAGCGTGCCAATGGTAAGCAGTGTTGCTTTTCCTCGGAGAAATTCCCCAAGGGGTGCAAGGATTAGAGGGAAAAGAGCAGGAGTAAAGCCTTCCCAGACATCCTGGCTGCACAGAAAACGTGCCAAGGTGTTATTTCGTGCTGGAGTGTGGCTGGAGGATGAGGGAAAGGTTCGGTTGGGTAGAGCAGGAATTTATGGAAAGGGAGATTGGAGGAGGATGAGATGCTGCAGGTGGGACAGAGGAGAAAGGGAAGGGCAGGATGGGTTGGAAGGAGTTAAAAAGGCAGAGGTGTTGCTTTTAAGGAACATTTCAGGGGGGATCAGAGCCAAAATGTCACCTGCAAGGTGTCACACATGTCACATCCCTGTGCCTTTCTGGGATCTGTTCCAGGGCTGCCTCGTCCTCCTGGAGAGGAATTTTTATGTCTAAACCCATCCTGAGACCGTGGCCGCTGCTCTGTGTGAATCTGATCATTCAAGAGTGGGCTTGCATTTCTCTACACCAGTTATCCCAGGAAAAAAAAAAAAAAAAACAAAAACAAAAACCAGGTCTCACCCTTCCCACAGAATGCTTGGGCTGTTACAGGGAGGGAAGATGTGAACCGCCCTGGAAATCTCCTTCGCTCAGGGGTCATTCCATCCCTCCTGGCACCTGATAGCCCCAAGGAAGCTTTCAAGGGCCCTTTCAGCACACCTCTGCCCCGACACATCTGTCCCAGGGCGCTCTGTCATCAGCTCTCTCTGCTGTTGCTCTAAATCCAGCAGGGATGGGGGTTTTTTCCCGTTTTAAGGAAGCAATAAATACTTTTTATCTCATTTTCGGGCAGCACACCTGAGATTTCCACACCATTGCTTGTAGATATCCTTTCTAGGATTTTTTTTTTTCTTTTCAGTTTTCTGTTCAACTTTTGGTGGAAAAGAAATTGTTGCTGCCACCCGCTGGAGTTTTTTGGAAATAACATTGAAATGTTTCCTTGCAGGATTCCAGCTGCTCACACTTTTATTCCTGTTAACTGGAAACAAATTTAAGCTCAGCTTGCTTCTTGCAGGCACAGAACGAAATGATGTGACAGCTGATGAATTTTGCTTGAGCTGGATCCTTCAGTGCCAGGAATTTAGACAGAAGTTAAATAAAATCCATTCTCAGCTGTAATTTCAGCATTAAAACAGCCGTGAACAAGTGGAATTTTGGAGTCAAAAGTGGCGTGAGGACTGTCGCCTATACATAATTTTTTAAAAAAAATAAACACTTGGAGAAAGAATGAAATAAATTCAGGATTATCTTGGTAGGGTGGTGCCTCTTGAGGGTCATGCAGTGCTGGAATTGACACCAAAAACTTTCCAACCTCAATTTCTATGCTCTGTATTGTCTTCCTCTCTCCATGATCAATGCACTGATTGAAAGGAAAATTGTGAATTGGAAATAGAAAGCACCAGGGATGCAGAGTCTGAAATGATTTTCGTGGAGCTGAGCAAAACTTTTCAGTGATTTCAAGCCAGAATGCCCATTAAAACCCATCCAACAAAAAAAAAAAAAAAAAAAAAAAATCCACTTTTCCTTAACTCAGCGAATCTACCTTGGATTTTCCACCTGGATTTACACCACCAATAACAAGGAGCAGGGCTGGGAGAGGTGAGGCAGCCCCTAAAGCCCAGCCCCACTCCAGGAAAGGTGATTTATGCTCAGAGCTGAGCGCCCAGATGGATGTTCTTGAGCTGCTTTGCTGCAAGCCACTCACAGATAAATTTTGATTTAATCCATGCCCCGTGGGGCGCTGGCTGTGCTGACCCTTGGCTTTTAACCCCAAGACCTCGGCTGTTCTGGCTGAAGGAACTCCTGGCTGTCCTCTGATAGCTCTGCCAGAGCTCAGCTGGGGCTGGTATCTCACACGGGAGTTTTTGATAAAAATGGGGAATCAGGGGAGCAGCTAGAAATGACCACCAGGGCAAGGTTTTGTATTTAAACCCCACCCAGGCAAGATTTTCCTTTTTCCTGCTTTTTAGACTTTGGATGTACTCAGAATTTTGGGGAGAGCCACATTTCCCAGCCACGTTCAAAATGTATCCTGGATAAACTCTACCCTGTTCCTTTCCCATCACATTAACAGAAACAGGGCTGTCCCTGAAAATATTCCCATATTATAGATCCCTTTCCCCAGCCAAACATGCACATACTTTTTTTTTTTTTTTTTTAATTTAATATTTATATGCCAGTCCAGTGCTGGCATGGCTGGATTCACCATTATGGGATTTTTTAGAGCCATTTTAAATCTATTTCCCTTTCCACCAGCTCAAAGCAAATTGCTTTTCCAAGCAAAATCATCACTTGCCGTCCAGCTTCTCCATTAGCAAAGCATCTGAATAATGCCATTCTAAGTTATTAACTTCTTTTTAATTAAATAATGAACTCTTTCCTTTACAAGGATTCTGGAGAGCTCTGGGACCTGTACCTACATCCCATGGAAGATTTTATCCTCCATCCATGTGAAATTCAGCTCCATCCCCTCCAGCTCAACAGGAGATGGGAGAGAAGCGCTTGGGAGCATAAGAGGTGTGAAAAAAGTAGTGAAAAAGGGGAGAAAAAAATAAATGATGGTGAGAAAGATGAGGAATCTCTTGAGAAATTATGTTGAGGAAAAAAATTAAATGATGGCAGAAAGATGAGAATCCCTGAAAAATTGCTGGGGGGAAAAAAAAAAAGAAATTAAATGATGGTCAGAAAGAGCAGAAATTCCTTGAGAAAGAGGAACAGTGCCTGGAAAAAGGAGGCGGTGCTGAACGTGCATTCCCCAGGGAGTGCGTGGTAGGGAAGAATTCGGCTCTCACCTACCCCTGGGCTGGTGGGGATTTATCACCCTGCTCCAGGAAAGGCCGGGGATGATGGATTCGGTGCTCTGCTGGGAAAACAGCCCCGCTCCGCTGGTGACTGGCCGCGGCCGGAGCCTGCGGAGCGCCGGCGGTGCGTGGGGGCTGGATGCGCCGGCTGATAAGGAGCCGGTTTTATCTCCAGCAGAATTTTACACTAATCTGGGCTTTTAGAGAGAAATGTGTTTGGGAGAAGCCGGGCTGAGCCGCAGGTGGCTCCAGGGAGGGGGTGTTGCTGGAGGGATGCTCGGCATTTTTTTTTGGGGAGGTGGGTTTGCCGGAGCCTGGGGTGGTCCTGGCAGGGCTCCGGGAGGGTTTCCATGGGGATCCAGCTGGATCTGCCATGGCTGGGCTGCAGATAATGCCCACCCAGAGCAGGGATGCGCAGATGGCAGATTGGCAGGAGGGAGATAAGCTGGTGCCCCTTTTAAAAGGCAGCACAGGCAAAGCTTTCCAAAAATCGGGTTTCTCCAAGCCCACGAAGATCCATCACTCTCCCAGAGCTCTGGCAGTCTGCAGTCTCCCCATCCCTCCCCACCCTTCTAATTCCAGCCCAGCCAACATCTGAAGGAGGAACAGAGAGGAATGAAAGCGATAAAAAATTGCTATAAAATGTTTAATATCTATAAATCAAGTCTGCAGCTCCAGCGCTGCCTTTTGCCTTTTCCTCACAAAGACACCGAACAGTTGCATAAGAAATAATTCCCAACCTCAGCGTTGGTTGCCATCAATAATATCAGCAATTAATTTAGGATTTGAGGGGGATATCTGTGCTTGAAGCAAGCAGGTGAGAGGCTTTAATTAAACAATTAAATGAGTTCATGCAGTCCTATATTTCATCTCCCCCTCTGTCACTGCAGCTATGAATCAAACCATCGGTAAAATCGGTCGATAACTCGATCCTTGGCAGGCAATGATAAGGAACTCCCAATGAGAACAGGACCCGAGCTGTGAAGTTTTCCAGTACCCAGGAAGATCCAGCTGGGGGGTTCCATGCTCTGGATCGCCCGCTGCTGTGGGAATTGCTGTGTTAAGGTCTGTAAACACCCAGGTTTTATCTGGGGCTGTGCAGGAGATGGAGAATGCAGAGACTGAGGGGTCCATGAGCAGGAATTGTCCTTGGCAGGGTGTTCCATGCCCGGGCGATGGAATGTGCTGGTTCCTTTGGGCACGGGCTCCTGCTGCTCTCCCTGAGGAACTCCACAACATCCCAAGGTCTGATATTTCCCTTCAACACAAACACAGCTTTAGAAAAGCAACAAAATTATCCAGGATTGAGCAAATCCCTTGTTTCTGGTGCTTCTCCAGCCTCAGCTGGATGGGAGTCACCAATTCTGCAGGCAACAACCTGTCCCTATTCCAGCTCCTCATCCCTGCATCTTCTTTCCTCCAGGATGTTTTCCCCCAAGGTCGTGGTCCAGCACCTCTCAAGGTCATTCCCACTGAGCAACCCTGCAGGGCAGGAAATACTCAAAAATCAATCTGCTTATTTCGCATGTGCAGATTTCTGAGGGCAGGAGGCAAACAGGTTACCTAAAATTCAATTTATTTTCCTGTCTATTTTTATCTGAATTACTCCTGAAACTTGTGGTTTATTGTGATGGTAAAAAATAGGGAAGGGAGAAGGTAAAAGTCACTTTTCACCTTTGTATTTTCCCATGGGGGATTCTGGGATTTATTTGCAGCTCTTCGCTCCTTCTTTTCCATCCACACCTGAAGCAGTGGAATCTGGAGTCAGGATTTGGGGTTCCTGATGCAAAGGGAGACACAAAAATGCCTCAAGGAACAGGAACTTGACACAGCCCTGTGCGCAGCATGCCAAGTTTAAAAAAAAAAAAAAAAATAACATTTTTATTTGTAAGGTAAGCATGGAAGAGGGAAACTTTTGGCAAAACATGGTGGCCAAGGAAACCCAAACAATAGTTGGGAGGACAAGGGCGGCGAGAAGGGTAAGGCTGCTGATCCGTGTGCCGCGGAAGGCTCGGATTGAACCGGAGCCGGGAGATCACCCCACAACCCCACCGGTGTGGAGGCTCCCAAAGCTCCAGCAACATCCCTTGGGCATCTCTCCATGTCCCTTTGAGTGGGGGTGATGTAGTTTTTGCCTGGTCAAAGTCTCCCTTCTAGCTCAATCCCCAGCCCTGCCACCGCCGCCGCGTTCCGCTTTCCCTCGGGTTCCGCTCTTGTCTCTTTGAGATCTCTGACAACCTGAGGTTTGCGTGTCCGTCTGTCTGTGCAAAGCCTTTCCTCGAGGACTCATCCGTCATTTTCCAAGTTGAAGCAGAGCTGCTTGTCCAGAGGAAGTATTTGTCTGTCACGAAGAGTCACCCTCCCACCCCCGCCACCCGCTTCGTGGCCATGCAAGTGAATCCATTAACTTCCCTGGAAAAATGCTTCATCGATGTGGGGACTCGGCTTCAGACTAACAAACCCCTGGAGAGGACACGAAGGAGCCATCTCTGTCACCCTGCTCAGTGCTCAGGTCAAAGCCTGACCTCTCCTTCCATTAAACTTCGACTTTTAAGGGAAAACATCACAAATTCGGCAGCAAGTCCGGGTTTGGTGGCCGGAGCCGGCGCGCTGATTTCCAACCTACCCAAGAAGTCTCTATTTCAAAATCCACCTCTGAGCCACTGCCTTCCCTGCTTCCTCTCAAGGGAAAGCGGGAAGGAAATGCTCCTTGAGAGGGGAATGGTCTGAGAGATCCAGAAATAAACCCTGGAGCAGGAGGGAGCCCGCAGGTAGGAAACAGCCACTCGTGGTGTCCAGCGGCCCTGCCCGCCCCGCACCTCACGGGCAGGCTCCAAAGAAAACACCCAAACTCACGTTCAACTTCATTTTCCATACTTAACAAGTCTCCCACAGTCACTATCCCAGACCTACAAAGCCTGGAAGAAGCACAGAGATCAAATTTTCCCTCCCAGCACCCAAGCGGGACCCAGGATATTTTTGCTCAGATGACTCCAGTCACGTAACATCTCCAAACATCTCCAAAACATCTCCAAACATACTCCAAATATCTCCAAACATCTCCAAATTCTCCA
>CM019224.1:18439223-18510892 GCA_009741485.1 Malurus cyaneus samueli
ATTACAAGCTGTCTGCAGAGAGAGATCCATTTCCGAGAGATGAAACGCAGGATGCTGGCAGACGATGTAAGTCTTTCGCTGCGTATATGTCGCGTGGCGCACCGATTAGCTTCAGTTTATAGCTGAGAGTAGCGCTCGCTAGACACTGTATATAGCCACAACGACAAGGTTTCCTATGTCAAAGATATAGATGAGAGCAAGTTCGGAAAGCGGCTCCTTTCAGAAGAAAGTCAGAACGAGGCACTTTGTGGTTTGTTTGGTTTCTTAATGGTTTCTGTCCCCTCTCTGAAATCCTCCTGGCTGCCCAACGCAAACTCAGGATTGATTTTAGTCCAGCCAAAGGTGCAGCTGAAACTATTAAATTACGTAAAACAGAGGCCACAAAGGTCTCCTTGACACTGGCACTGGCTGTGGTGATATGAAAATGCTGTTTTCACATGCCTGGGGTCGAATTCAATTTGAGTGAGGACGGATGATACGAGGATGTGGCCATTTTTCTATTTCCTGAGCCCTGATGTAATGAATCCCAAAAAAGTTTGCCATGGGACATTTCCTCTCCCAGAAACCCCAACCCAAACCGACTGGAGCTATTTTAGGTCATCGCTTATCTACAAATTTGGTGTCCATGAGCCATAACAACCACCTGGAACTGACCCCATTCCCAACCAGCGAGGGTGTATAACAGCACCCCCTGCCCCAAGATGGCAGGAAAGCTTTGTCAGGAGCAATCCATGGCAAAAGTGGATCACTGGAGCTCCGAGGTCATTCCACACCGTGCCTTGGCCAGCGTCCAACCCAGGGAAGAGCAGTTGGGCTGCAACAACACACAGGTGCCACCAACACCCCAGTGGGGCTGCAACACCCCACTCTTGTGTGTTTCCTCTAGATCTCCCAAATGAGTCGTTTTTGGGGATTTTCCCCCACTTTTCTTCCCTTTCTCCACAAGGAGAGCTCCACTCGCCACGCACAGATGGAAAGAAGGGGTGAGAGGATTTTTCCCCAGTGATATCACCAGCTCTGAGTAAATTCTCAGGACCAGGAGTTAAGGCCAAGGAACAATTTGTGCTGCATCCTTTAAATGCCAGACTCCATTTGAGAGCGCCTTACAGGAACCATCAGGGCACTTAATAGCCAGCTGCGAAGCCATCAGGTATAAATATTTACAGAGGTCTCTCGCAGCGTGGACATTCTCAGATGCAAGAGGATCCCAGGCATTTCGTGGCATTTTACCTTGCAAAAAAAAAGAAAAGAAAAAAAAATATCCTCTTTTAGGCAGCTCAGCCATAAAACGGCAGAAATAGCATTTATGGAAAACCCTTGGAGCTGTTCCTTCTCTTCTCCTCTTTTGGAAATGGTCAAGAGTCCCTTAATTTTTGACTCAAATAAGTCTTACAAAGCAAAAGTTGTGAGGTATGGAAAATCAGTGTCCTGTGGAGAGCTGTATGAGACTGATAAGGGATGAAGGCAGGGAATGGTAGGAATTAAGGAAAATAAGAAGTTAATAAGGAAAAGAAGTCCTGGTTTATGGCAGAGCCTATCCAGCCCCTCAAAAGAAGAGTTTGAAATTTTATTGCTCAAGAAACCCAATACTCTACAAATCACAGAGTTGGCAGAAGGGGCAGAGGAGCTGATGAATAATTCTGTGGTTAGGATAGACCAAAGACACACAGAAAACCCAAATGGAGACTTTCAAGTGAAAAACAACCCTCAGCCCACCTTGTGCCTTCACTGACTGTCCACACTGCTTATATAAAAATCCCTCTGTTTCTGCCCTCCTCCATCACCTCTTTCCTTATTCTCCATGCAAATTCTCCTTCAAGGCCAGATTGTGGCTGCGAGCCTGGGAATTACTGCTGAAAGAGTCCAGGTCTTCCGGCATCCTCTTTTGCAAAAACGTAACTTTACTTTTCAAGTAGGAGCTTTTTTTTGATGGGCAACATGGTTTTAGGACCAGGGAATTGTGGAATCACGGAGTCCAACCATCAGCCTGATGAGATTGACCACGGCCTGGCTCTGCAGAGTCCCAGCTGTGTTATTTTTCTCCTCTGACACTGATTTTATCTGATTTGTAGGGCCTTGTGATGATAAAGTGGCTCTGTGTGTTGATCAGCCTCAGCCAGAACATCCTGCCAGGTTCAGAAGTGAAAGTTGCCCACCCCATTTCCCTGGAGGTCACGGGGTGAGGCTCCCCAGCACCCCACACCACCAGCAGGAAGTCCTAGCAACACTGGTTAAACCCCAATAAAACCAGGCCATTTTCTCATTTCTCAGGTCACCCTGCTCCCCTTCTCCACACACACAAGCCAACATTCTCTGGCCCATCTGTGGATTTCTGGTTGGGATTGGCAAACCCAACAGCCATTCTCCTTTTGTACTCCAGAAAATCCCCCATGGCTTTGGTGAGAAACGACTGCAATGCAGCCAGGCTGGATCCAGGAATTACAGCAAGTTTTCCATGCAAATCCTATCTATGGTTTCTAAAAAAAACCCCAAAGGTGCCGATTTTGTGCTGGAAAAGGAACAGAAGCCAACTCACAATATTCCTGCCTGCCTGTTTTTACTGATTCCAGACGCCAGGCCAGGCAGGATCTGGCTATTTTCACTATCATGTTATCACTCCACAATATGTCAGCAAATTCTGTCCAAACATGATTTTTTTTTTTTTCCAAGCCACGTTTTCAACTTCTTTTCCATAATCATGACTGATAGTGAATCTAATCTGAATTGGGCTAGGAGGAGGCAGGAAACAATGAAGAGCCGTCAGCACAGGGAGCACATCCCTTTCTTTTATTCCTGAAGCCAGGCCTCATTCAGAACAGATCCCCTCAGTGCTGGAATGAGTTTGGAGAGCAGAACATGCATCTCTTTAGGCACCTGAAGTTGGAAATAAATCAGGGAATGTCAAAATACGGGAATGTCAACAGGCACTGCTCTAATTGTGCAGAGGATCAGCAGCCCCTCGGAGCTGCTGGACTGGCTCAGCTGACAGCTCCAAACCCAAGTTCCTGCTGTGGACACTTCATTCTGTCCAGAGATCCCAGAAACGTGGAATGGTTGGGTTGGAAGGGATCTTAAAGCTCATCTCATTCCACACTTTCCTTTTGCCTTGGTCATTTCCAGGGATCCAGGGGCAGTCACTCTGTGCAAGGCTTCCCCATCTCACTGGGAAGGATTTCCTTCCAATATCCATCCTAATCCTACCCTCTAAAATGAAAACATTATCCCCCCATGCCTTTCATTAAGTATTTCTTTCCATTTTTTCTATTTTTTAAAAATTTGCTTAATTTATGTGTTATTTTCCTGCTTTATCAAAAAGCATATTTTCACTCTGAGGCCTCCCTCCCATCTCATCTTTATTGTTTTATTATTTTCTTTCTTAGCTCAAATAGGTTGTAAATAAAGCAAGCACCCACCTTGCTTTATTTCAGAGGGACCTGGCAAAAGGCAAACCTTCACAAATTTTCGTTTTGCCTCACAAACTGAATTTAAAGAAAATCAAAACTTTTCTAAGCCGAATTCATCAAATGCAAAATCCCAGGGCAGGCTGGGATCATTCCAACCGATTTAAACCTGGAATTTTATGACCATTTCCCACATTCAATTACAAATTCAATTGTTATTTTTGAGCCCAGCTTTTGACAGCCCAGAACCACGACCTTTCCTATTTGAAATCCCCTCTACCTGTAATGACAGCTCTCCTAATTAAGAGAGGTGACACCTTCCCAGGCCTGGAACACAAACAAACCCTCCAAAATCTGCTTTTTGCCACATCCAAAGCGTTGACACGGATGTGGATAAACCTCGTGGAAACACCCAGTGATGGCAGAGGGCAGTTTCCTTCTCCAGGCAGGAATATTTTTGGGCAATGTTGCAGGATAAGTAGGAAGAAAAGCAAGGGTTTAGAAAACAGAAATCTCACCAAAATGCCAAGCAAAATTATTTTTTAAATTATTTCAGGTTTTTTTTCAGCTCCGGGCTGCCCATCCCGGGATCCCCCTCATCCGGAGGCCGGGGGATAATCGATGTTGTGTTTAAGAGCCACGGGCACGGCCCGAGCCCCCCGTGCTTCAAGGGAGACGGTAGCTGAGCCGAGGGAAGGGGTCACAGCTTAAAACAACCCATTGCCGCTAATTCTCCGCCGGGCATCCTCGTGCTTCGGGGCTTTCGGGACAAATTGCTTTGACATCCAGCGGGGGTTTTGCTCAGCGGGTTTTTGGCCTCTCCCTTTGCTCAGCAGATGAAGGCTTTAATTCCTCTGGAATCCCACGGAGATACCTCTCATTTCAGTGCAAAGGGTTTTCCGTGAATTTTTTTTTGCTAATTTTGAAGGTTGGCTCCTTGGAGAAGCATTCCATATCTGGAATTAGAGAAATCAGCAGGAAAATCAGATAGGCAAAGGGCCTTGCCCTAATGCCATGTGACACGCTCATAAACCTGACATGATTTGTACAAATCAGGAGGATGAAACTCAGCCAGCAGCACGGGGAGCATTCTGGGAGCAAAAGGATCGCAGGGAATTTCTGTTCCCGTGGTTCTAAAATTTGTTGTGGTTGTGAAATTCGGGTTGTCTTAGAGCGCTGGTGGAGCAAAGCTGGGAATGGGTCCTCAAATGTTTTCCAGGTCACCTCGCTGTTCAATTTGATCTGATCAAATTTAGACAAACCCATCGTGGTGGTTGAAGGTGTTTCAGCAGGAATTTGGCTCAGTGGGACCTTCTGCCACCTCAACATGGTTAAAATATACCACATGAAACAGTGATTTCCCCATGTCCCAGGGACACCCACAGGATGCAATTCCAGAAAAAAATGACAGCTCTGCCCCAGGGTGGCTTCGTTCTGTTTCACTTGAAGTATTAATTGGAATATTATTTAGGAGCTTCACCGAGGGGACTGACCCCAAAGCAGGAGCAGCCTCTGGATGAGTTCTTGGAGACGAGTGCCAGAGCCAAGATTCCTGGAGCTCAGAGCACTGTGGAACGTGCTTCCTGTTTTTTATGAACCAGCCTGACTCTCAGCAAATGCCATAAAACCCCAAAATGCTTCCCCAGAAACCTCACACAGACACCGTGATCTTGATATCAGCCCCGCTGGGGGAAAAGCTGCTGGTGGAAAAGCAATATTTAGGGTTTAGTTTAATTAGAATTAGTTTCATTGGAAGCTAAAATGACTCCATGGACAGCTCCTGGAGCTCGGAGGGGTTGCAGAACAGGCTCCTTTCATTTCTCAGCGGATTTGAAGGAAATGAAGGAAAGAGGAAATGTTCCAGCTCCTCTCCACCCTCTCCCTCACCCAAAATCAGCACCGAGCTGTCCCTGTCACCTGAACTGCCATCCCAAATGCCAACACCACCCTATGGGCAACAGGATGATGCCAGGGAATCCTTCACCACCATCACAGCCCCTCTGCAGCTGCCCAGGAGCCGGGACATCCATGGATGTGGCTTTGTCACTCGCCGTCCCTCCTCTCCTGCCAGCAGGAAACCCAATCCCAAGGCATGGTTTTAAACGGGATTGCAGTTTTTTTCCAGGATTTTGTGTGCCCAGTTGTGGTGGAGCAGTGAGGTAACCAGGTTTCAGGATTTGAATGGTTTTCTGTGGAACAGGAGTCTCATTTTCAGGGAGTTGGATGGAGTTGGGAGCTGCTTTTGAGCACCAAGGACTAAAGACAAAGAACAGCGTGGTCTTCAGCCCAGCTGCTGCTCAGAAAGTGTCTTGTGATTCAGCTGAACACACCTAAAATTAAAGGAAATCACAGAAAATGCCAGAATTGCTGTTTTTTCATGCATTTGCCTATCATCCTGCCAAACCAAAAGATCACTGAAATCCATTGAAGAGCACCAGGCACCAAATCCTCCCTGATTCTGCAGTCCTGGATGATTCTCTGATGCACCCAGGCTGTTGAAGAGATTCTTGGGGTGAGAACACTTATTTAACATCTTTTGTACCCTTTTGAACTGAAATCACTCAATAATTTCCCATGTCCATGAGTCCAGGGAGATCCTCCCCATCTCAAAGCCACCCACACACAGAGCGAGACCTGCAGAGAGAAAGGTTTGATCTGAATCCACATAAAACCAGCTTTTTCTACTTTTTATCCATTTCCAGCTTTCTTCTCGTCAGATCCTGCGATGAATTCACCAGAGGAAACGCAGAGAGAGAGAGAGAGAGAGAGAGAGAGAGAGAGAGCAAAATCACTTTCATAAAGTCTGGAAAAAATAATCCATCCGTGGCACATCAGGTTAAGGGGAGAGACATCTGGCTTTGATTAGGTTTTATAAGGTTGATAGCAAATAAGGGTATTAGAGTTAATTTACTTATTTAGAGAGAAACGACTCAATCACAGGAGCCGTGATTGTGACTGCATGTTCAGAGAGCTCCAAAAATTCCCTCCAATCTCCTCCGGGAGGGAAGCGGTGCCAATGGTAAAGCAGTGTTGCTTTTCCTCGGAGAAATTCCCCAAGGGGTGCAAGGATTAGAGGGAAAAGAGCAGGAGTAAAGCCTTCCCAGACATCCTGGCTGCACAGAAAACGTGCCAAGGTGTTATTTCGTGCTGGAGGTGTGGCTGGAGGATGAGGGAAAGGTTCGGTTGGGGTAGAGCAGGAATTTATGGAAAGGGAGATTGGAGGAGGATGAGATGCTGCAGGTGGGACAGAGGAGAAAGGGAAGGGGCAGGATGGGTTGGAAGGAGTTAAAAAGGCAGAGGTGTTGCTTTTAAGGAACATTTCAGGGGGGATCAGAGCCAAAATGTCACCTGCAAGGTGTCACACATGTCACATCCCTGTGCCTTTCTGGGATCTGTTCCAGGGCTGCCTCGTCCTCCTGGAGAGGAATTTTTATGTCTAAACCCCATCCTGAGACCGTGGCCGCTGCTCTGTGTGAATCTGATCATTCCAAGAGTGGGCTTGCATTTCTCTACACCTCAGTTATCCCAGGAAAAAAGAAAAAAAAAACAAACAAAAACCCAGGTCTCACCCTTCCCACAGAATGCTTGGGCTGTTACAGGGAGGGAAGATGTGAACCGCCCTGGAAATCTCCTTCGCTCAGGGGTCATTCCATCCCTCCTGGCACCTGATAGCCCCAAGGAAGCTTTCAAGGGCCCTTTCAGCACACCTCTGCCCCGACACATCTGTCCCAGGGCGCTCTGTCATCAGCTCTCTCTGCTGTTGCTCTAAATCCAGCAGGGATGGGGGTTTTTTCCCGTTTTAAGGAAGCAATAAATACTTTTTATCTCATTTTCGGGCAGCACACCTGAGATTTCCACACCATTGCTTGTAGATATCCTTTCTAGGGATTTTTTTTTTTCTTTTCAGTTTTCTGTTCAACTTTTGGTGGAAAAGAAATTGTTGCTGCCACCCGCTGGAGTTTTTTGGAAATAACATTGAAATGTTTCCTTGCAGGATTCCAGCTGCTCACACTTTTATTCCTGTTAACTGGAAACAAATTTAAGCTCAGCTTGCTTCTTGCAGGCACAGAACGAAATGATGTGACAGCTGATGAATTTTGCTTGAGCTGGATCCTTCAGTGCCAGGAATTTAGACAGAAGTTAAATAAAATCCATTCTCAGCTGTAATTTCAGCATTAAAACAGCCGTGAACAAGTGGAATTTTGGAGTCAAAAGTGGCGTGAGGACTGTGGTCCTATACATAATTTTTTAAAAAATAAATAAACACTTGGAGAAAGAATTGAAATAAAATTCAGGATTATCTCTTGGTAGGGTGGTGCCTGCTTTGAGGGTCATGCAGTGCTGGAATTTGACAATCCCAAAGATCTTTCCCAACCTCAATGATTCTATGGCTCTGTAATTGTTCTTTCTCTCTCTTCCATGATCAATGCACTGATTGAAAGGGAAAAGTTGTGAATTTGGAAATGAAAGCACCAGGGATGGCAGAGTCTGAAACTGATTTTCGTGGAGCTGAGCAAAAAAAAAAAAAAAAAAAAAAAAATCCACTTTTCCTTAACTCAGCGAATCTACCTTGGATTTTCCACCCTGGATTTACACCACCAATAACAAGGAGCAGGGCTGGGAGAGGTGAGGCAGCCCCTAAAGCCCAGCCCCACTCCAGGAAAGGTGATTTATGCTCAGAGCTGAGCGCCCAGATGGATGTTCTTGAGCTGCTTTGCTGCAAAGCCACTCACAGATAAATTTTGATTTAATCCATGCCCCGTGGGGCGCTGGCTGTGCTGACCCTTGGCTTTTAACCCCAAGACCTCGGCTGTTCTGGCTGAAGGAACTCCTGGCTGTCCTCTGATAGCTCTGCCAGAGCTCAGCTGGGGCTGGTATCTCACACGGGAGTTTTTGATAAAAATGGGGAATCAGGGGAGCAGCTAGAAATGACCACCAGGGCAAGGTTTTGTATTTAAACCCCACCCAGGCAAGATTTTCCTTTTTCCTGCTTTTTAGACTTTGGATGTACTCAGAATTTTGGGGAGAGCCACATTTCCCAGCCACGTTCAAAATGTTATCCCTGGATAAACTCTACCCCTGTTCCTATCCCATCACATTAACAGAAACAGGGCTGTCCCTGAAAATATTCCCATATTGTAGATCCCTTTCCCCAGCCACAACATGCCCATATCTTTTTTTTTTTTTTTTTTTAATTTAATATTTATATGCCAGTCCCAGTGCTGGCATAGGCTGGATTTCACATTATGGGATTTTTTTAGAGCCTCAATTTTAAATCTATTTCCCTTTCCACCAGCTCAAAGCAAATCTGCTTTTCCAAGCCAAAATCATCACTTGCCGTTCCAGCTTCTCCCATTAGCCAAAGCATCTTGAATTAATGCCATTTCTAAGTTATTAATTCCTTCATTTAATTTAAATAATGAACTCTTTCCTTTTACAAGGATCTCTGGGAGAGGCTCTGGGACTCTGTACCTACATCCCATGGAAGATTTTTATCCTCCATCCATGTGAAATTCAGCTCCATCCCCTCCAGCTCAACAGGAGATGGGAGAGAAGCGCTTGGGAGCATAAGAGGTGTGAAAAAAGTAGTGAAAAAGGGGAGAAAAAAATAAATGATGGTGAGAAAGATGAGGAATCTCTTGAGAAATTATGTTGAGGAAAAAAATTAAATGATGGTCAGAAAGATGAGGAATCCCTTGAGAAATACTGCTGGGGGGAAAAAAAAAGAAATTAAATGATGGTCAGAAAGAGCAGAAATTCCTTGAGAAAGAGGAACAGTGCCTGGAAAAGGAGGCGGCACTGAACGTGCATTCCCCAGGGAGTGCGTGGTAGGGAAGAATTCGGCTCTCACCTACCCCTCGGCTGGTGGGGATTTATCACCCTGCTCCAGGAAAGGCCGGGGATGATGGATTCGGTGCTCTGCTGGGAAAACAGCCCCGCTCCGCTGGTGACTGGCCGCGGCCGGAGCCTGCGGAGCGCCGGCGGTGCGTGGGGGCTGGATGCGCCGGCTGATAAGGGGCCGGGTTTTATCTCCAGCAGAATTTTACACTAATCTGGGCTTTTAGAGAGAAATGTGTTTGGGAGAAGCCGGGCTGAGCCGCAGGTGGCTCCAGGGAGGGGGGTGTTGCTGGAGGGATGCTCGGCATTTTTTTTTGGGGAGGTGGGTTTGCCGGAGCCTGGGGTGGTCCTGGCAGGGCTCCGGGAGGGTTTCCATGGGGATCCAGCTGGATCTGCCATGGCTGGGCTGCAGATAATGCCCACCCAGAGCAGGGATGCGCAGATGGCAGATTGGCAGGAGGGAGATAAGCTGGTGCCCCTTTTAAAAGGCAGCACAGGCAAAGCTTTCCAAAAATCGGGTTTCTCCAAGCCCACGAAGATCCATCACTCTCCCAGAGCTCTGGCAGTCTGCAGTCTCCCCATCCCTCCCCACCCTTCTAATTCCAGCCCAGCCAACATCTGAAGGAGGAACAGAGAGGAATGAAAGCGATAAAAAATTGCTATAAAATGTTTAATATCTATAAATCAAGTCTGCAGCTCCAGCGCTGCCTTTTGCCTTTTCCTCACAAAGACACCGAACAGTTGCATAAGAAAATAATTCCCAACCTCAGCCAGTCTGGTTGCCATCAATAATATCAGCAATTAATTTAGGGATTTGAGGGGGATATCTGTGCTTGAAGCAAGCAGGTGAGAGGCTTTAATTAAACAATTAAATGAGGTTCCATGCAGTCCTATATTTCATCTCCCCCTCTGTCACTGCAGCTATGAATCAAACCATCGGTAGAAATCAGTCAGATAACTCGATCCTTGGCAGTGCAATGATAAGGAACTTCCCAATGAGAACAGGACCCGAGCTGTGGAAGTTTTCCAGTACCCAGGAAGATCCAGCTGGGCGGGTTCCATGCTCATGGATCGCCCGGCTGCTGTGGGAATTGCTGTGTTAAGGTCTGTAAACACCCCAGGTTTTATCTGGGGCTGTGCAGGAGATGGAGAATGCAGAGACTGAGGGGTCCATGAGCAGGAATTGTCCTTGGCAGGGTGTTCCATGCCCGGGGCGATGGAATGTGCTGGTTCCCTTTGGGCACGGGCTCCTGCTGCTCTCCCTGAGGAACTCCACAACATCCCAAGGTCTGATATTCCCTTCAACACAAACACAGCTTTAGAAAAGCAACAAAATTATCCAGGATTGAGCAAATCCCTTGTTTCTGGATGCTTCTCCAGCCTCAGCTGGATGGGAGTCACCAATTCTGCAGGCAACAACCTGTCCCTATTCCAGCTCCTCATCCCTGCATCTTCTTTCCTCCAGGATGTTTTCCCCCAAGGTCGTGGTCCAGCACCTCTCAAGGTCATTCCCACTGAGCAACCCTGCAGGGCAGGAAATACTCAAAAATCAATCTGCTTATTTCGCATGTGCAAAGATTTCTGAGGGCAGGAGGCAAACAGGTTACCTAAAATTCAATTTATTTTCCTGTCTATTTTTATCTGAATTACTCCTGAAACTTGTGGTTTATTGTGATGGTAAAAAATAGGGAAGGGAGAAGGTAAAAGTCACTTTTCACCTTTGTATTTTCCCATGGGGGATTCTGGGATTTATTTGCAGCTCTTCGCTCCTTCTTTTCCATCCACACCTGAAGCAGTGGAATCTGGAGTCAGGATTTGGGGTTCCTGATGCAAAAGGGAGACACAAAAATGCCTCAAGGAACAGGAACTTGGACACAGCCACTGTGCGCAGCACTTGCCAAGTATTTAAAAATAAAAATAAAAAAATAAACATTTTTATTTGTAAAGGTAAGCATGGAAGAGGGAAACTTTTGGCAAAACATGGTGGCCCAAGGAAAACCCAAACAATAGTCTGGGAGGACAAGGGCGGGGCGGAAGGGTAAGGCTGCTGATCCGTGTGCCGCGGGAAGGCTCGGATTGAACCGGAGCCGGGAGATCACCCCACAACCCCACCGGTGTGGAGGCTCCCAAAGCTCCAGCACATCCCTTGGGCATCTCTCCATGTCCCTTTGAGTGGGGGTGATGTGTTTTTGCCTGGTCAAAGTCTCCCTTCTCAGCTCAATCCCCAGCCCTGCCACCGCCGCCACGTTCCGCTTTCCCTCGGGTTCCGCTCTTGTCTCTTTGGATCTCTGACAACCTGAGGTTTGCGTGTCCGTCTGTCTGTGCAAAGCCTTTCCTCGGGACTCATCCGTCATTTTCCAAGTTAAAGCAGAGCTGCTTGTCCAGAGGAAGTCATTTGTCTGTCACGAAAGAGTCACCCTCCCACCCCCGCCACCCGCTTCGTGGCCATGCAAGTGAATCCATTAACTTCCCTGGAAAATGCATCTTCTGACGTGGGGACTCGCTTCAGACTAACAAACCCCTGGAGAGGACATGAAGGAGCCATCTCTGTCACCCTGCTCAGTGCTCAGGTCAAAGCCTGACCTCTCCTTCCATTAAACTTCGACTTTTAAGGGAAAACATCACAAATTGGCAGCAAGTCCGGGTTTGGTGGCCGGAGCCGGCGCGCTGATTTCCAACCTCCCAAGAAGTCTCTATTTCAAACCCACCTCTGGAGCCGCTGCCTGTCCCTGCTCCTCTCAAGGGAAAGCGGGAAGGAAATGCTCCTTGAGGGGGAATGGCTGAGAGATCCCAGAAATAAACCCTGGGAGCAGGAGGGAGCCCGCGGTAGGAAACAGCCACTCGTGGTGTCCGGCGGCCCTGCCCGCCCCGCACCTCACGGGCAGGGCTCCAAAGAAAACACCCCAAACTCACGTTCAACTTCATTTTCCATATTAACAAGTCTCCCACAGTCACTATCCCAGACCTACAAGCCTGGAAGAAGCACAGAAGATAAATTTTCCCATCCCAGCACCCAAGCGGGACCCAGGATAATTTTTGCTCAGATGACTCCAGTCGTAACATCTCCAAACATCTCCAAACATCTCCAAACATCTCCAAATATCTCCAAACATCTCCAAACATCTCCAAATATCTCCAGACAGATCACAGCCTTCCCTGGTCACAAGTTAAGGAGATAACAACTGCCACACTTTCAAGTGGGAGTTCCAATGTACATCCAGGAGAAATTTTTTGTTGGGGAATTTCATCCGCAATTCAACATAATTTTGAAATTTGTGTCCTGGAAGTTTTTATTTGCTCAATTTTTGTTTTCATACCAGTGGAAGAGAAGAGCATTTGCTCAATGAATTCTTACATTGAATGATAATTTTACATTATTTACAAGTTTCTTTAAAATTTAATAGCCAAACTTAAAATTATAAATAATCCAAAAATCCCAGAAAACCAACAAAATTAGTGTTCTGTTTATCGAAGTATTTCCTTTTTCTGGATTTTTTTTTCTTTGAAACGAATTTCCAGGTTTTTTTTTTTTTTGCTCAAGCAGTAAACCCCAAAAGGAATTATTCACTTAGGTTTAAAGCAAAGAGATGAAAGACAAACTTTTCCCCTCAAACTGATTGGGAAGTGAACCACCTTTGTATTATGCATAGAGCAAATGAAGAAAAATTGAAAATAAAGGAGGCAAACGAAAACTGATGAAAAATGAAACATTCCTGGACTTTCTGGGACAGAGCTGTGAAAGCAAATACAGCTGAACTCCAGCGAGGTGGGGAACATCGCTGCTTTGAGGCAGAGCTCGTAACAGATTCGGATTTAAAGACAACAACTTTATTTTTCTACGGCCTTGAGGGGATTAAGAGAGGAGAGGAGTCCCGCTCGCCACTGGGGATATAAATCCTGGAGGGTCACTCCGTAGCCATCCGTCAAGGCAGAGGAAGGGAGGAGGCAGAGTCACTTTCAGCAGTAAATTTGGGAAGAACAAGCACTAATGGCCTAAAATTAAGAAAGAAAAACATCAGGCTAAATAGTAGGAAATGCTTTATAATGGTGAGGTCAGGCAGACAATGGGGAAACCTGTCAGGGGAGGTCAGGGGCTCTCCAATAACAGAGATGTCCAGGGGATGGACCGAGGAGCCACTGAACGGGGGCTCTGCTGGAATCTCCTCCCCTGAGACCCTGGGATGGGGCTTTCCCCGTGAGAATCTGTGCAATCCCGAGCTGGAGGAAATTTTGGGGAAAAATGTCACATTTTTCACCATCTTTCCCGCATTCCCACCTAACAGCAAGGTGCAGGGAAGCCGGGGGGGAGGCTCAGAGCAGCAGAGATCTGCCCCAGCTGTTCCCTTTTCCAAAGGAAAGCCAGAGGCTGCTGAAGAGGTGGGATCATCCACGCGGGGAAGGAAGAAAGGAGCCTTTCAGCAGAACCCTCCTGCCGGGATAGCGGGAGGTCCGCGCCGATTCCAGCGCCAGGCGCTTCCCCAGGGCTGTCAGGTTGATTTCCTGCCTCTTCCCGCACCGACACCTGCGCTCCGTTCCCCACACGTCGTTAGGGTTTTTTTTCCAACTTCTGGTGTCCATCATCACCCGCCGGCGATCAGAGGCGAGCGGTGATAAACGATCTGCGGGCAGTTTATTATACACACTAAATCCTCTCCGCTCCGTGCTCCAAGGGTGGGCCTCATACATTTTGTTCCTCTTCGGCTTGGGTTCGGGTGTTGGATCTGCTGGATACCTCCTGGAATATGTGGGGTGGGTGCTGCACATGGTGCATTGCCCCAAAAACTATTAATTCCCATCATAAATAATTCATTCCCATCATAAACAATTAATTCCCATCATAAACAATTAATTCCCATCATTTCTCTGGTCGGAATTCAGCACTACTTGAATTTTTCTGTATTCCTTGAAAACTGTGTCGGAAATATGACACAGCCAAAGCAGGGAATGTCACCGTGACAGCCCAAATCTCCTGGTGAAGAGAGGGTGGAGATGTGACAGAGATGGAAGGATGGAGATGCTGAGATCAGACTCGGGGAAAGCTGGAAAAATCAGCTCTCGTTGGAATGTGACCACGTAGAGGACACCATTTTTTTTTTTTTTTTTTAAAAAATTAAAACAAGTTTAAAAAATTAAAAGCCTGGTGTGGGGCCGGCCTGAAAGACAGCACAGGGACATCCATCCGTGTCCCCACAGCTGCCCTCTCCTCTGAGAGTCTTTCCTGCTTTGACGTTCTGTCCCAAACACCTCCCAAGAGGGCTGGGGAGGGCGAGGGAGTGTTTCAGACGGAGAAGGTGGAATTAAGTGCTGCAAACACAGAGCAGAGGGCACAGCTCCCACAGAAAAGCTCTCCTTCCTCCAACTGCACCCTCCAGAGCAGGTTTCCACCAGCCCATTGGAGACAGCATTCCACAAATCTGTCCCTCTTTGCCAAGAAGTGAAGTTGGAAGGATTTGTCCCCAGCGCTGCTGCCACTCAGGCATTTGGAGGTGCTTTTACCGATTTTCCCTTTTCAGTATCAGGCTCAAGAGTATCAGGATGCTCCAAAACAAAGCCTGTGAGAAGGTGCCTGGTGGATTCCTGGCTGGGGAATTCAGTGGCATTAAGGAGGATGAGGAAGGAGGAAGACAAGGAATGCAGGAGGTTGTGGGAAGCCAGCAAAGGGAACCTGAAGAGGGTGGGGTGGGATGTCAGGGGGGATTTTTGCAGCTGTTTTTGGACAAACTGAGAGCACAGAGTGTTGTCAGGGCCTGCAGCTCATGTGCAGGCATTGAAATGGTTTGGCAAAGGATGTGAGGTGAAAAAAAAAAACAAGCAGAGAGAATTTTGAGGAGGCCGAGGAGAAAGGAGGAACTTCAGAGGAACGGCACCGTCTGCCGGACTGAGGGGCAGCTTTTCCCTCTCCAAAAGCTTTGTTTCTGTCCAGCTCCTGGGGGAGGAGAGTTGGCCTGGAGCTCCAGCAGTAACTTTGAGTAACTCCTCAGGAAACAGCTTATTTAGATAGCACTGCCCATTCTGCAGAGGAGGGGAGAGAAGGACATATTGCCTGTTACTAATGAATGGCTTTTCCACAGCTAATGATGTTTCCAGGGATGGATACTCCGAGGTCTCCCCAGGATCTCCACTAACAGGATGGATTTTAGCCCCGAGGGAGCACAGCTTTTCCACAAGCACACCCTGATAGGAGAGAGTTAAACCTCTCCTCAGCTTTTAATGGAAAATTAAGCAGGCATGACGCATCTGCTTAGAAGCCTTCCTCCTTATCTCCGGGATCAAAAAGAATTCCAGAGCTGCAAGAGCAGAGACCGAGAGCTCTGTTCTCTCAGTTCATTCCCTGCCAGGAGTTCAGGTTGGACACGAGTTAAGGGTCGGAGCCTGGCTGCAATAAAGGGATTGTTTCCACTCTCTGCAGCAGGGACAGCTCTGCATCTCGATTTCTCTGCTCTAGCTCGCAGTAAATAAAAGCTTCAAGCAGAACCCATTAAAGCTGTTTGCATTTCCAGGCTCTGGTCTTTCCAAAATTAACTCTCAGAAAATGTACACAAATATCCCTCGGCTGAGGAGGAGAAGGATTCAGATCATCAGATGTTTGTGGTGATCTGCTGGGTCAAGGATCTCCCAGGAATGGGTCTGTGGATTTGCCACCCAGCCTGGAAAAGGCTTAAGCAAAGCATTCCCAGAGGCAATAAGGGAGAAAAAAAAATATATATATAAAAAAAAAGTACCCAAAAAAAAGCCCAAAACCAAACAAAAACATTTAAATAATTTTGCCAAATATCCAGATCCTCCTCCATTTTTGCACAACAGGAACTGATGCTCAGCCTCATATTCAGGTTCCTTTCAAGCCTCAATCCACAAAGCCAAATTGTTGGGACCTGGTTCCACCTCAGCAAAGTTTTAGGTGTGACTTAAAAACCACAAACCCAAATCCCTGAAGGGCCCAAGGGCTCTGGGCAAGGTTTTCCCCTCTTTTTACAAAGCACAGCCCCTCTGAAAGAAAGCAAACAAAACTTAATCTCTGCTACCTTGAAGCAGTCAGCTCCATATTCCTTGACATGGTGAGTCCCTAACTCCCAATTTTTCGCTCTGGGAGTTTTTCTCTTGGTGGGGTTTTGCTGCATCTGGTTGAGCAAGTTTTTCTAACGTCATTTCTCATCAAGGTAGTTCCCAGTAACAACTTTCAGCATATTCCAGGTCAAGGTTAAGAGGGAAAGGGAAATTGCACAAGGGGTGGTGCTCCTGCTGCTCTTCGAGGAGAGAAGAAATGAAAGAAATTAAAGAAATTAAAGTTCTAAGGACTAATTGACAACGGCAGCAAAACCTGATGCTATCCTCACAAATTGTCCCTGTCAGCCCTGATGGGATTTAGGGATCACTGAGGCACGGAGAACAAGGTGGTGGGATGTGGAGGGCACAGTTTATCCAACTCCAACTCAATCCATTCTAGCAGGAGTGTCTTTCATGCGGCAGGGTGAGCTGGGACAGAGAAATTAGATCACAGGATTCATCTGCAAATATTGAAGTTATTGACAGGTAAAGTGCTGTCCCCACTTGGCTTGGTGGAAAAAATCAAACCTTTTGCGTTTCCATCTTCCCCTAGATTATGGGTCTGTGTTTTGTACCCAGATTCAGGAATTTTTAACTGCAGAAAACGCAGGCCCAGCTGCTGGAAATCTTGAAATCCAAACCACTCTGGTGGAAAAAATTTCCTTGCCTGGAAAAAGTCCATAAGAAACTTCAGCCCTCACCTGCATGGCCTGTGAACCACACAGGACCCCACTGAGCTCCTGGAAGTCCTCAAAAACCTTCCTGCTTCAAAGAACTTCCACTGATGGGAAATACAACCTCTGTCAGAACAAAACCATTTGAATCAGAAAGGTGATGGGCAGAAAAGGGAATTTTAGGAGCACAAAGACCAGGCAGGAGGGAGGATTCAATGAGGAGAGAAGCTCGGCACAGCTTCCACTTCTGTCTCCATCCCTGGGGTTGGGCACCCCCATCTTTATCCAACCCCCACATTCCTCAGGCTGGGAATTCCAGCAGGGAACCATGAGGAGACACCATCAGCACCCTCCACTCCCCATCAGCACCTTACAGGCCGGTGGGAAAACATCTGGGGGGTGCTTTGGTATAAATTTCAACCCATGGCCCTGATTTCTTGCCTCCCCAGCTGCCTGGACCAGGTCAGTTGATAAATTTGGGGTGTTCAGGCTGTCAGACCTTGCACAGCCAGGGCACACGGCTGCTCCTGCTGGTTCCCCCTGCTTTTCTCTCCCACAAGCCCAGGAATGCCTTTCCTTGTTTTGCAGAGCTGCCCATTGTTCGTGGCAGGATGGGCAGAGCGCACAGCGCGGTGCCCTGCGCTCAGGATGTACGTTGGTCATCCCAGGGCAGGAAAACGTGCACGGAGGGGCTTCCTCAGCCCTGAGGCTCCTCAGAGTCCCTCCCCCTTCCCAGCAGATTCTCAGGGTGATCCTGGTGCTCTGCTCAATGGCCACCCTTCACAGGAATTCACTGCAGGTGACCAAAATGTTCACCACCCATGGAATTTCCCATGGATATTCAAATCCAAATACAGGATCCCAAAATCTGATCCCACCCAGAGGGTTGTGCCCATTGTGTCCATCCCACCCCAAACCAGCAGCTCCATCCTTTCCAACATCACATGAGCAATAAATGAGTCCCAGAGTCCTTTCATCCTCTGCCAGCCTTTGTCCTTGGCACACACGGAACTCCTGGGCATCCTGAGCGTGGGGCCACGACTGGGCTCCATCTGCTCAGCAGAACATGGAACAAAGACTTCTCCGGGCGTGCTGAGCTCTGCAAATGACATTAATTAGTCTATAATTAGCTCTCAGCCCCGCACGGCTCAGGACGGCGCGTCCACGTCAGCCCCACGTCGTGGACATCCTCCCCGGGGGCTTGTACAACACGAGGAATTCACCCTGACATCAGTGCTCCTCGTAAATCCCAGATCTGAGGCGGCTTTTTCCATCCTTCAGGCTCGAGTTCACTTCCTGGAATGGCTCAGGGTAAATCAGGGATTGTGGGGGTTTGGGTGGCAACGCCAAACGCTGAGAAGTTCAGGGTAAAATATTGATTGGATTTTCCCAGGACAGTCAAATCTGCTTCCGAACTCAGAACCTCATCAATAATTCTCTTTCAGTGCAACTCATGTCAGCCCTGCCAAAGGCCAAAATCATCTTCATAGACAGGGCCCAGCTTATTTAAGATCAAAGAATCCCAGAACCATTTTGGTTGGAAAAGAGCTCCAAAATCGAGTCCAATCTGTGAGCGATCCCCACCTTGCCACATCCAGTCCTGCCTTGGACACCTCCAGGGATGGGGACTCCACCACCTCCCTGGGCAGCCCCTTCCACTGTTGAATTCCCTTTTTTGGGAATAATTCCCTCCTGATGTCCAGCCTGGTCCTCCTGCAGCGGCGAGCTTCTATGGGGTAGTGTGGGTTTTGCATGGAGATGCAAGAACTGAGACCAAACCTGCCACAGAAACCCCAAAAACACCGTGGTGGCCTCACCACAGACTTTCCTACACCTTCAGTGCTCTCCTCAACCAAGCAGAGGGCATTTCCTGGGGAGGATTCATTTCTGCCTCAGGACAGAATGTCCTCCTTCCCCCAACCCCTCATTTACACCTCACCTTCCCCTCCCCATCACCACCACTGCTGTCCCGTGGAAAGCCAAGGTTTGATCCCTGTTTGGGGTTGATTTTTTGAACCATTTTGATCTTCCAGGTCCATTCCAACCCAAGCCATTCCACGATTCTTCACTGGGAAGGACTGGGAAGTTCTTACTGATTTTATATCACCAAATATTGATTTTATATCACCAAATATTGATTTTATATCACCAAATAACTTCCCTGTGTCTTTTCAGACGCTCAGCATCCCAGACCTTCCTTCAATTCATGCAGAATGGCAGAGCAGATGGCCCACAGGGATGATGGCTCAGCAAAACCTCTGCGTCTGCCCCCACCAGTGGGAAAGAACCAGTTAAAAATACCCCGAGTGGTTCAAATCCCTTTTCCTCTGGGGCCTGAATGAGCCTGTGGGAGGAAAGTGCTCCTCGGGGCCCTGACATGTGAATGTGCTGCTAAGGAAGAGGTGTGTATCACATACACAATAATTCACCGGGCTTTGAAGGCTCCAAGTGGCCTTTGAATGACAATTTGCTCGCAGAGGCCATAAATACACGACGTGATTTATTGGGCTCGGGTTAACATGGGAAACAGCCCAAGAAAGGGATTTTGGAATGGTGGCTTTGCGTTTTTTAATGGATGTTCTGTCCAACCCAGGAGCCCGAGGAGCAGGAGGGTTTTGGGGAGGGGTGATCGCTTGACCCAGCGGTGAAAAACAAGATTTTGAGCGCAATTAGCAGCTCAGTTTGCTGTCTGTGGTTACTTTGATTTGATTAATTGGGTGCAACCGCCTGGTGGAGTTCCCAGATTTTGGGGAGGAAGAGATGTTGGAGAGATGGATAAAAAACAGGGAGAGAGAGATTCGTGATCTCAAGCACGTTCAAAGCCTCAAGTGACCTGGAGAAGCCTCGTTTGCAGGAACCAGCAGACAAAATCAAGAGAAAATGCACCCATGGAAGTCACTGGCCAACAGTTCCTGGGATACTCCACAGGTTTCCCACATAAAATTTCTTTGAAAGCACTAAATATCCAATCAGAAGAAATATTTCACCACAGCAGTTGATGGAAACCCCTTAGGCAGGTCCAAAACCTGAGGGAGATTTCCCCAGCGATGTCCATGCAGCAGTTTGGACAGGCTGGAGGGATTTTCTCCAGGTTTCCAGTGTGGAAAACCATCGGGTAACTCCTGGTTTCCACCATGCCCTTGAAAGATTTCAGCCTTTTCCAGCTAAACCCAAACAGTTCAGTCACAAAGCCACCAAAAAAAGTTGGGTTTTGTCCGTTTAACCAAAATCCCTTTGCTGCACCATAATTCTGTGCACTTGGGGTGGAATGGCTGAGAGAGGACACAGCAAAGAGAATTACTTGAAGTTTCCCAGGATTTTTGTACCACTGAGAAGAGATTAAACACATGGACAACCTTCGTGGTGTCCCAGAAAAAGGCTGGAGCTTCTGGATCTTGGCAAAGCGAAGGAAGGCCAGAGTTTGCAGGGATCTCATCCAAGGTTTGAGGTTTTTTTTGGGTTTTTTTTTTTTTTTTTCCCAAACAAAACAAGAATATTCTCTGGAAGCATCAAAGGCTTTTGCAAAGGGAAATAGAAGTTTCCAACTTGTGTTTGGTTGGAGCCAAACCTGTGTCCTCATCCAGTGCTTGAGGGGCAGGGGTTAGGAGGGAAAAGCACTTGGCTCTGGAGGGAAAAAAAGCCTCAGGCAAAGGGGAAATTAAATGAGAAATAATGACCAAAAATCCAAAAGGAAGTTTCAGACCCCTCCTCATGACTCATGCCTGCAGCATAATTCCCCAGGAATTATTCAAAATGACTCTTCTGGCTGGCTCTGCTCTTCCCCACCTCTGGAATTCCCATCCATCCTGCTCCTCTGACCATCCACAGGACCCCCAACACCCACCTTGCCTCCAGAAAAAAAATAACCCGGGAAAAATCCCTCCCTGGCAGCTCCATGAGGAGAAAAACAGGGCACCCCTTGTTTTCAGTATCTATTCAGCAGCTTAAAAGAGCAGGAAATTTGGGCCATTTGCTTTATCCATTGTATCTTCTGTTATTCATCAATTTTGGAAAACAGCCTCTAAAATTGTTTCCGGCTCCCCTTTCCCATGTAAATCACTCCAAGGTTTTGTGTTTCTGCCTTCCAAAAAAAAAAAAAAAGAAAAAGAAAAGAAAAAAGAAAAAAAAATAGCCAAACATTCTTGTTGTTTTCAGCAATTTTTTTTCTCTCTCTTCATTCCAATTTAGCAACTCCACGGAGCTCCCCTTTCCCTAAAAAAGCCTGGAAACAGAGGAAGCAGTTCCTGCCTGCGGCTGCACGCAAGCAGCAAATGCCAGAGCTGAATGTTGTTTTCCTGTCCCCTCTTAGTGCTCCGTCAGCTCCGAGGGGGCATCGGTCAGCCCGGGAATGACCACCCCCATCCCGGACAATTTCCCGAGTGCTGACTCTGCTCCAGCCCCCGGGGAGATGGAAGAGGCTCTGTGCAGCCAGGGTGTGATGGTGAGCTTTGGGAAATCGAGGCAGGTATTGTAATGCTCAAAAAAATTCGCATTTTTGTGGTATTTTCAGAGTTATTTCTAGGTTGGGGGAGAGGTGTGTAAAGGGGAATAAAAATGGGTGTGATTATAACCATTCCTGACAGCACAAGACCCACGTGAACCCCTGGCTCTGATGGTTCCTGAGGGATGTTATGGATCCATGGATCAGGTTTAACAGGGAATCCCGTTGTTTTTCACCCAGGATCCTGCCTTGCTGACCCCACACTGGATATTTCTGTGGATGCTTCACTTGCTGCTTCCCTCAAACTTCAAGACTTCTCTAAAAGTATTTAAATATATTTATTTTGGAGGGTTAAGCTCCATTTAAATTAGATTTTGGAAAGGAATCCTTCCCTGTGAGGGTGGGGAGGCCCTGGAAAGGATTTCCCAAAGGAGCTGTGGCTGCTCCTGGATCTCTGGAAGTGTCCAAGGCCCAGCTGGACAAGGTTTGGAGCATCCTGGGTTCATTTAAGGTGTCCCTGCCATGGAGGGGAAGGAATGGATGAGCTTTAAGGTCCCTTCCCACCCAAACAATTCCATGATTTTATGATTCAGCTGCACTCTTTTCCATTACCCAAGATGCAAGAAGGTTCCCTATGGATCCATGAGGATCCTGGAGCTCCTCTAACCTTTCCCAGAAGGATCAGAAGGAAGCTGGGATGATCTCTGCCAGGATATGCAGAGTCAGACCAGAAAGTTTCCAGCGGGTTCACACACACAGAGGAGGGAAAAAAATAATAAAAAAGAAAAATCAAAGCAAAGAGAAACATTCACATTGCAGCTTTTGCTTCTGGAAATCCCCTGCTTGGCCCAGAGTGAGTCAGCCAAAATGTTGACCTTGGAATTATGATGGGAATGTGGTGTGACACAAACGGAGCACGGAGCAGAGGGATGAGCCAGGAGCTGATGAGATCACAGATCCAACCACTCTCAAATGTTGGGATGGGAAGAGAAGACTGCAGCCTCGCAGCAGGAAGGTAAATCCATGGAAAACAGCTCCTCAGTGGCTTCACCATTCATGGAAAGAGCTCCTCAAACCCAGCACCCACAGGGATGGGCACAAAACGGGTTCCCTGAATAGTTCAGGAGAGTTTTCCCATTTTAATAAGAATTTTTCCAGGTTTTGAAGAAGTTCACCCAATGCTTCGTGCCTCAAAGCAAACAGAGAAAGAAAATCCAGCTGATCGATTTTGAGTCAGGAAAAGTTTCTCAGTAAAATGTCCTGGCAAAACCAAGCTCATTTCTGGACCCACAAAAGTGTGGAAATGTGTAATTAATTCATTGATTGATATCAGAGCTGATGCCACAGGCAGAAGATAAGTAGGGAAGGAAGGTGGGCTTGAGTCACTGCCAGGAGAGAAAGGTCAGATCCTGGAAATTCATCCCATGCTGGAATCCAGTGGGAATCCTGTCATGGAAATACAGGCAGGTTGGGCACAATTTTCCTCCTGGTCTGGAATCCTTTACCAGGCACCGACCTATCCGTGGCAGGTAACCCTCCCTCCCTCTCAGACTGAAAAATCCCCTTTTTTCCTGGAACTAGTGAAAATCGGGAGGAAATTGCAATAACTTTTTCCCTTCAGCAATTTCTTTGTTTGCCAGGGGGAAAACCCAAACGGCACATCCGAGTCAAACCTCGGTCAGCACAGAAAAACTCTGTATGGACAAATCCCAGGAGTTACCACTGTCACTTCTGATGTCCAGCAGCTCCCAGAGAATGATGGAATACGGCTTTTTACTGGAAAAATCCCACTGATCACAGAAATGCTGGAATAAGGCATCAAGAACCTGCAGAGCTGAGAGAATTGGGGTCGTTCAGTGTGGAGAAGATTCTGGAGAGACTCTGGAAAGTTCCAGTGCCTAAAGGGGCTCCAGCAGAGCTGGAGAGGGATTTTGGAAGGAGATCTGGAGAGACAGGACAAGGAGGAATGGCTCCCACTGACACAGGGCAGGGTTAGGTGGGATTTTGGGAAGGAATATGAATTTTTGGGAGCAAGATGAGCTTTAAGGTGTTCTTCCAGCCCAAACCATTCCATGATTCTGTGACCAAGGGGCTGAAGCCAGGCTCCAGCTGAGGAGTTGATACCTGCACATTTCCCACAGCATTTTTATTCACCTCTCGATTTCCTGGTAAAGCAGGGGTGGGCTGGGTCCTTTGGGATGATAAGGAGACCCCATAACCTCACCCTGACCTCAGCAATGGTGTCTCACTTCCACCTTCTCCTAAAGGCTCCGTGCCTGTTGCAATTGCCCTCGTGGCGTGTCCCGCGCCTCCTCCTCTCCCACCCCATCCTCCTTCGGAGCAGCAGCAGGAGATAAGCGCTTAATGACTTAGCAGAGCACATAATTTCCCTGCAAGAAGCATCACAGTGGGTTCCTGCCAGATTCCGAGCCTCTCCCCCGTGCAGACCTCCCTGGGAGTCAGGAATTATTGGGGCATTTCAGAGATTTCCCACTGCAGCACCAGGCAGGGATCCCACAGCCTTCCCGCTCCCAAACAGCTTCTCTCTGTTTGGGGTGATGGTTTTGGGGAGTGGGGTTAAATCCTGGGAGTCCCTCTGGAGTTTAGGAACACACAGAAAAAGGGATCTGTGGAATTTTGGGAGCCAAGCTGGTTAATGCTGGGAGCAGAGGAAGGATTGGCCTCTGTTCTTTAGGTCACAGGCACAGCAGAGGAAGTCTGGCAGGGCCACGCTGTGGGATGGAGATTGCTCTCCAGGGTGGCTCCAAAAGGCAATTAAAAAAAAAAGACAATAAGGAGAGAGATAATAAAAACCCTCCAGCTTTTGATTTTCTCCCAGCAATGCCAGGCTTTTCAGGAAGGCCTAATGTTTGCCTACAGATTTAGCGTCCCCCAGGCGCAGGGGCAAAGGGACAGAGGTGACGTTACCCGGCAGCTCCAGCCGAGGCTTTGCCATCGAGCTGAGCAAAAGTAGGTGGCTGGATAGAAATGGGGTCAGAATGATCTTTTCCCTGAAAGGTCCTGAAAAGGACCAGGACATTAAATCAGGATTATTCCTGCTGGAGGTGGCTTTTTCTCCCTGCTACAAACACCAGGAATAGGAAAGGGCCTGGACAAACAATGTCCCAGCCTCAGGGCATCCACTTGGCAAGTAACCCTGGATTCTTGGGGTGAGAAAAGCTGATATTGGCTACTCCAGGGGCCAAGAGCAGCTCCTGGTTCTCCTCAGCCTCAACCCGAGCAGAGCTTCCAGTCCTTGGTGCAGCCAGAGCTCAGCTCAGTCCCACGAGCTCACCCTGAGGGCACAAAGAGGGTAAAAAACCCAAATCCAAAATCAGCACAGAGCCTTGAGGATCATCTCTCCTTGGAGGCCTTGGCTGGTCCCGTGAGGATCCCATTAGGGGTGAACTGGGATAGTGGGACCTCATTTTCCTCCATCCATTAAACCTCACTGGAAGTGATGAAGGATGAGAGGCGGAGTCAAACCTGGGCACGATGAATTCCTCTCACCTTTCCAAACCCTGCCTGTCCAAACCTGAGCTCTGGACATTCCCAAGTGACTTTCCTGGAGGAGAACTAAGATTGGGCTCCAAACTTTTGCTGATGATGCTCCAAGGACAACAATGGGGCTGGGGAATGGAATGTGAAAAGGAAAAAAATCTCTTCTGAGAGGAGCTTGGGAGTTCTGTTTTCACACTTCACTTTCTCTCCTTTTTTCCTGTTGGAACAAGAATGCCTAAATACAGATATTTGGAACAAGTGAAACGTTTTCTTCCAGGGGAATTGAAATATTATGCTGATAATAAAGAATTATGGAATTACATGTAAATCAGTATGAAAGAAGGCTTGACTTGTATTTTTTTTTTATATTCTTCTCTTGATAGAATTTGGTGAAATGAAGACAAGGAGAAGGAAGTTCTGGGAAGGATTTGATTTGATTTGATTTGATTTGATTTGATTTGATTTGATTTGATTTGATTTGCAGCAAAGCCATTTCCCATGGAAATCTGCTCTGGCTCACTCCAGTGACAGGGATCATGGAATCACATGGATAAAGGCCAACATCATGGCTGGTGCTGGAAACACTGCACATGGAGCATCCAGGACTTCCTTACTGACTGCTCCAGAAAAAAAAAAAGAAAACCCAACAGCTAAAAATCAAACATTTATCCTCATCAAGATGATGTAATTCATATTTTTATTCCCTTTCATTGTTTTTTGGGGGGTTTAGTTGGTTTTTTTGTCAATGTTCTCCAACCATTCCCTCTAGACCCCAAAAACCAAAACCATTCTCCACCCTTCTCGCAGTTAAGACACCTTGACCATGTTTTGGATGTCCCCCAGCACCAGAAATCATTCACACTCTTTATAAACACTGCCTGGACATCAGCAAAATCCTAAAAAACACCCAAGCAAAATGAAAAACCCGTGCCTTTTAGCTATGGAAGTGTGGAAAAACACATTAATCTTGCAGAGCACGGCCAGCAGACAGGAGCCAAAAGGTTGCCACCGGGGTGTGGCGAAGGGGAGACATTTCCAGGCTATTGCTCAGCAGGTCACAGCAACAGGATGCTGATAACATCCTGCAAACTTCCTCCCTCAGCTGGCCTGGAAAAAAAAAAAAAATCCCGAAAATGAAGGCCCCGAGGCGCATAGGGAGCGGCCAATCATTCACAAACGGCATCTTCTGGGAATGGTGTGGTTTGGGACTGGCTGGGGATGTGATGCTTTTCTATGGTGGTAAAGGAGGTGGATGGAAAGGAAGGGAAAATGGGAAAATGGGGGAAAAGGGGAAATTGGGAAAAATAGGGGAAATGGGGAAATGGGGAAATGGGGGTAATAGGGAAAATGGGGAAATGGGAAATGGGAAAATAAGTAATACAGGGAAAAACAGGGAAACAGGGGAAATAGGAAAATAGGGAAAAACAGATAAAAACTTGGGAAATGGGGAAAACAAGGAAAAGCAGGAAAAACAGGGAAAATGGGGAAAACAGGGAAAAAAATGGGAAATGGGGAAAATGGGGAAAACAGGGATAATGGAAAACAGGAAAAATGGGAAAATGGGGAAAACAGGAAAAATGGGAAAATGAGGAAAACAGGGGAAAATGGGGAAAATGGTGAGAACAGGGAAAATGGGAAAAAGAGGGAAAACGGGGAAAATGGGGAAAAGGGGGGAAACAGGGAAAATGTAAAACGGGGAAAATGGGGAAAACAGAAAACAGGGAAACCACAGAAAAATAGGGAAAAAGATGGAACATGGGGAAAACAGGGAAAACAGGGAAAACAGGGCAGAGCTCCATGGCCAGCAGGGCTTTGGGGTGATGGCTCGGGGAGCACAGTGCTGGCACAGCCGCTCCTTTTATTGTTCCAGACGGATTTTAAGTGGAGCAGCGCTGGAAAAGAGGTTTTTAATAGCTGGGCTCACACATTTTCCTTGTCCTTCAGAGTTCAAAGAGGCTCAGGTTTGTGCTGCCAATGCTAAATCCAGAGGAAAGCAAAGCATCAGGAGAGGAACCATGGATTTCCTCAAAAGGCAGGGAGAGCAGGAGATTCCCACCAATTCCAGCACCTTTAAAATCCGTAAAATTAGTTCCATTCAAGCTTTGTCAAGAGATGAGCAGGATTTCTGCTGTGGAGGGGAGCAGTGAGAGGAAAATTGCTTTCCCAGAGCACTGAGGGATTTCTTTTCCTCCTTTTGCAAAGGAAAACAAAAAAAAAAATTAAAAAGAGATTCAGAAAGAGAAGTGAAACCTGCTTGCAAAGAAAAATGGCTGAGAATAAAAAGTCTTTATTAAAAAAAAATCTAAATATAGCTCTGTTTGAGCAAAATAATTTCCTCCAGCAAGGTCACTAAATTCTGATTCACTCCAGTCATGACACTCAGTTGGTTCTCAGGGAGGATGGAACAAGGACCTCTGTGAGATTTTTGGGCATTTCCAGATCACAGGGATGGGAATTTTGCCTCTGAATGTGCCTCAGATCCACCAAATCCTGTACAAGCCATTTCCAACCATTTCTTCTCCACATTTAACTCTCACTCCATAAAAAGGGAGATGTTCCTGACACAGCCTGGAGGGCGGGAGGGGGAAGATGTGAGACAGCACCAGGGAGGGGATTTCTCCTGCTCAGAGCAGCATCAGCAGGGCTCGGCTGCTGGTTAAACCACAAACCTGAGCTGTGGCGACACCAAAATCCCACAAACACGAGGAAAATGCAGCCCTGATCCCCCATTTCCTCACCTGGCTTGAAGTGGGTGAAAACCATGGAATTTTGGAAGGGTTTGGGGTGGAAGGGACATTCAAACCCATTCATCCCACCCCTCCATGAGCAGGGACATCTTCCACTGTCCCAGGGTGCTCCAAATCCAGTCCAGCCTGGCCTTGGACATTTTCAGGGATGGAACAGCCACAGCTTCTCTGTGTCACATTCTCCCCACCTTCCCAGGGAAGAATTCCTCCCCAACATCCCACCCAAACTCATTTTGAAGCCATTCCCCCTGTCTTGCAGAGCAAACACGGCCCCGATGCACCAACTCCATCTCTGCCAGCTGAACTTGGAGCCCCAGGAATGCGATCCGGGCTGTTCCCGAGAAGGAGAACAGCCGGGGACAGGGTCCCGCTCGTTATCAGCCACCTCAATTAACACCTTTGAGCGGCCGCCAGCCGCGGGCTGGGCTGGGCTCCGAGCCCCGTTGGTCGCCCCAAAAGGAGCTCTGTGAGCCCCTGCCCCTCGCCCCTGCCCCCTTATCTCCCCCGGAGCTTTCCTGTTTACATTTCCCACTCGATTCCTGTCATTAATGCCCTGACAGCCCCTCTGGCTACCCCTCGCGATGAGTAGCAGCTCCTGCAACACCCACCCCTGGAGATCCTCCCAGAAATTTCTTGTGACACCCCCTGTAAGGCTGAGCCTGGGTTTGTTTAGGGTTTGCTTCCAGTGGGAAGGAAGCAGCAGCCCCAAATGCTGCTGGGATGCTGAGGGATCTGCTTTAGGAGATCCTAAAATATTTCCTGTGCCAGAGGTGCGGGTTTGGCTGCACATCCCAAAATTCCAGCTCCAGGCAGCCTTGGCACCGTAAAAACTGGCATAAGGAGGCTCCCGGATCCTTCAGTCCCTCAGGAGGTGCAGTTAATGCCCAGCATGCATTATTTGTACCCCTGCATAGCACAAAACTGCTTTTTCCCTAAAAATGCCAATTCTGCCTATTTTCCCTTCATTTATCTTCATTTATCCTCATTTCACCCTGCAGCAAATAAAAAAAAGCTCAAGCATTCAGGAACAACTGCTGGTGTCAGGTCCCAGGGCAGGAGAGGGAGGATGGAGGAGTATTAAAAACTCAAATATAGCTTTTACAGGTTTTCTTCCATTCTTATTTCCCAAATTATCCATTCTTATTCCCAAATTAATTAATTAGGAAAAAAAAAGAAAAAATAAACGAAACAATAACAACAAAAGCAACAAAAAAAAAAAAATAAAATAAAATAAAACACTGAACAGGACGCAGAGATTCTCAACTCTTGATCCAGAGGTGGATCAGGCTCAATTCCTCAATTACCAGCAGGCATTTTCTTGGAGAGGAGAAGAAGAAAGAAAAACCTGCCCAGATTTCCCCGTAGGAGAAGACCCCACATCTCCGCCCCGCTGTTTAGACCCCACTAACATCCCATCCCATTCCTCCTGACGCCGAGGGGGGAAAGCAGAGCCATAAAAGCCATCCCTCCCCCTTTCACCGAGGCCATCCCTGTGCAGATCGCTATCTGAATCAAAGCCCCCGGCTTGGCACGGACCCTTTGGTGCAAACGGCCCCCTCGCTGTTATATGGCAGCCCGGGGAGCTGCGGCTGTCGCCTCTGCAGACCTCCGGAATCCCGGGGGATTTAGGGAGCTGCAGCACATCTGTGCTGGCCCTCATCCACACCCAGGTAGCAGGGTGAGAGGTGCCCTATAAAAGAGTAGGGTGAGGGCAGATATGGATCTTCAAGGAGGGAGGAAATTTAGCAGGAGGGCGAAGTGAAGAGAGAGGAAAAAGAGAGGGGGAAAGGGAAGCTTTGAAATCCAAGCCCGGGTTGATCCCAGCAAGAGGATGGGGAGATGAGAAGGGAAAGGTGGGATGGGAAGGGGAAGTCCTTCCTGGGATTGTTGTTGACACCTTTTTGAGGGGCACAGAGGAATCACATCGGGACCAGCAGAGACAGCGGAGCTGTGCTGGTGACTCCTGAGCTGGTTTTCCTTAAGGAAAATCCATTTGGCTCCATGGCCTGGGAGCTCTTCTGGGTCACTGGTAGACCCTAAAGCATCAATATTCAACTTTTCTCCATGTGTGGCAGAGGCACGACAGAAATAAACCCAAATCTGGAGGGAGGGCAGAGCATCTCGTGCTCCAAAATCCAGAAAACAGAAAAACTGCACTCTGCTTTTGGCCCACATATCGACTTTTTCACTACCTGAATTTACCCACACACCCCCTGCCCTGTTCTTCCCTCCAGCCCCCATTTTTCCAGCAAATTCAGCTCTTTTTTTGTTGCCTTCCATGCAGTAAACCCTGCTCATCCTCTGCGTGTGATCAGACCCTGCTGCTGTTCCCTCACCCGGGGTTCCTTTGCTGCCTCCAGGCTCGTCCCTGCCACAAACCCCAAAATAACCTTTTCCTTTGGAAATTCCTTCAGCTGCCGGGGCAGAAGGGCTTGGAAATGACCCCTCTCCCTGCTCCTGCTTGTTCTCCAGCTGGAATTTCTGCCTCCAGCAGCGCTGACCCCGCAGCCGCTCCCGACCCGGATTCACGGCGCTGTCACAAGGTCGCTGGTGCTGTGAGAAGGGAATTCACCTTTTTGCAAGGATGAATGAGGGAATTGCTGCTCTTGATTTCCCCTCGCCCTCCAACAAACCTCACTAAGAGCTGTGGCTGGAAAAATCCCGCTCCTTGCTGCTGGGACATTAAATATTTTTTCCTTCCACCCACCCGGGTCGAGAACCTTCAGGTCAGCCTGGAGGGGATGAGGATGCTCGGAGCTCGCTGCCCTGAGCTCTTCCAGCCCTGCAGGAGCTGCTGCGGATTTAGGATGGCATCCAAACTCTTCGGAGGCAGCGGCTGCGGCTGTGCCAGGAGCAGCAGCTCGGCTGTGACAAAGGAGAGGGCAAAGAGCAGCAGCGGGACACGCTCGGGTGCTGCCCGTGCCCTGCCCTCTGCTCCGAAGGGTGAGGAGCATCCTTTGGTGCGGCAGATCTGCTTTTCCTGCAGCCCGGAGGAGCTGCCGGCGAGCCCCTGAGGATGCGGGGAAATTATCCAGCTCGTTTGATGAATTCCTACCCTGGCTGGCACGGGAAAAAAAATCCAGCAGCACAACAAATCCTGCCCGGGGGCTCTGGGATTGGATTAAAAACGCAGCAGCCGCTCGAAGCAAAGTGCCAGCTCAGGATAAATTCAAGCTGCTGGCTCCCAGCTGCCCGTTCATCGGCGGGACCGGGCCGGGAATTGCTCGGGATGATTTGGGAATCGCTCCAGACTCCCGTCTGGGACATCCCTGCGACAAGCAGCACCGCACGGTGACACCGCGCTGGTCAATCCCGCATCCCCGATATGAGGGAATGGAACGAGAGGATCCTCCTCCAAGGACCTTTCCGACCCAAATCAGCCCAGGATTCTGCCGGCACAGCGCTCAGAGCCTGTGGTGTACCCAGGACTCACACCCGAGGGGCGCTCACAGCAGATGGGGGTGTGAGGTGCGGCACCGCAGATATCCACAGCGCCCAAAATGTGTACAACGCCCTCGGACGTGCTGGAGAGCACCCAAAATGTGCAGAGCATCCTCAGTGCATTCAAACCAGCACCCAAAATGTGCACAGCACCCTGGGATCGTGCTGGAGAGCACCCAAAATGTGCACAGCATCCTTAGTGCATTCAAACCAGTACCCAAAAGGTGCATAGTACCCTTGGAACGTGTCGGAGACAACCCAAAATGAGCACAGCACCCTCGATGTATTCAAATCAGCACCCAAAACGTGCAGAGCACCCTCAGATCGTGCTGGAGAGCATCCAAAATCAGCAGAGAGCCCTCCATGCATTCAAACCAGCACCCCAAAATGTGCTCAGCAGTCTTGGAACACACTAGAGAACATCCAAGATGGGCACAGCACCCTTGATGCGTTCAGACCAGCACCCAAAATGCGCACAGCACACTCAGAATGTGCTGGAAAGAACCCAAAATGTGCACAGCATCCTCAGTGCATTCAAACCAGAACCCAAAATGTGCACAGCATCCTTGGAACGTGCCGGAGAGAACCCAAAATGAGCACAGCACTCTCGATGTATTCAAATCAGCACCCTCGGATAGTGCTGGAGAGCACCCAAAATGTGCAGAGCACCCTCGAAATGTGCCGGAGAGTACCCAAAACGTGCAGAGCATCCTCAGTGCATTCACACCAGCACCCAAAATGTGCAGAGCACCCTCAGTACATTCAAACCAGTGCCCAAAATGTGCAGAGCATCCTCAAAATGTGCCAGAGAGTACCCAAAATGAGTACAGCATCCTCAGTGCATTCAAACCAGCACCCCAAATGTGCAGAGCATCCTCTGTGCATTCAAACCAGCACCCAAAACGAGCACAGTACCCTTGGATCGTGCTGGAGAGCACCCAAAATCAACACAGAGCCCTCGATACATTCAAACCAGCACCCCAAATGTGCACAACACGCTTGGAACGTGTCGGAGAGGACTCAAAATGAGTACAGCACCCTCAATGCATTCAAAGCAGCACCCCCAAATGTGCAGAGCACCCTCGGATGGTGCTGGAGAGCCCCCCAAGGCACTCGCCCAGCCCCAGCTCCCCGCAGCAGCTCCCGAGGAATCTCCTGCCCGGCTGTCGGTGGCTCCGGCTCTCACTAGAGGGAGGCAGCGCCCAAGAGAAGCCGCCTGAGGAGCTCTCGGAGCTCTCGCAGCCCCTGCAGAGGGACACGGAGAAGCTTTTGGGGCACATTTGCGCTCCCGTTCCTGTCCGGAGCATTTCCCAAACCTGAACCGCCCCGGCGCTCCCCGGGATCGGAGATGTGCAGGGTCTCACCCGGTTTTGGGGAGCTGGGCTGCCCCTGCATCCCTAAATCTGCCTCAAATCCCTGATCCTTCACATCCTCCGAGGCTGGAATGGCCAGCAGCGCTCATCCAGGGACCTTTCTCTGGTTTTAATCCAGGTTTAGTCGAATCCCATCTCCACCTGATCCCCTTTCCTTCTCTTATTGTGCAAAGAAAACCTAGGAATCAGTTCTGCGTGGATTAAAGCAGGAATTAAAGTGGTCAGGTCAGGCCAAGCATTGCTCACAGGTCGTTTAGACCAGCACAGAAAAAAAAGCATTTATTATTTGTTATAAAATGATAAATTTTATAAATGTATTAGTTATTATTTCTTTAAAAATGATAAATTTATTACAGTCAGATAATTAATTTGCTAATTGTCAGCCAGAGCAGGCAGGAATGGAGGATTGGGACTCATAAATGCATCTTCCCACTCCATCAGAACTTCCTGAAGGAAAAAATAACCATGGGGGTGCAGAGAAATGGTATTTTAAAGAAGGCAGAATGGGTAAAAAAATAGAAAATTGAGGGGTTTCTTCTCCAAATGGGTTTGATTTGGGATGGGTTTTAGCTGGGACATTAAAGATTGGAAAGTTTTATTAAGAATATTATCCAGAGATATATACACAGGTATTCTCTGGAGGCATAAAATGTATTTGGACAGATACAGAAAATGCAAAAATAAAATATAAACATGGCCATTCTTGACAGGTTTTCAAGAACGAGGAGCAACTTTAAAAACAAGATAATCTCTATTTAAGATACCCAGGAAAGGACTTGCCAGGCTGGGCAACTTTTTACACATTTAATGATTATTTGATACTCAGAGGGATAAAGAATAAAAAAGTTACAGAGTTTTGATGCAAAAGCCTTTTTTTAAGCATCGAGCTTTGCATCCAAATCCTGAGTGCTTCAGGAGAAAACCAGATATTCAAAAATCAATAGGGGGAGATGGTTCCACTTCCCCTCTCGCCTAAGGGAAAAGAAAGAGCCCAGGGAGGGAATAAGTTAAATTTTTAAGGAAGTTTAACAAAAGGTTCGATTTTGAAACTCCAGAGTGCCTTTTCTAAGGCTGATTTAGGGGAAAAAGCAGAGTTTCTGCTTTCTCTTTAGCACTCAGGGGGACGTTTTTGCTGCTCAGCTGTCAGGGCTGCATCTCCTCCAGCAAAATCCCTCCCAGGGCAGATTCCCTGAGCAACGGGGACCTTTGGAGCTCCTTTAATCCAACATCCCTGCAATTAATAGGGAAAATTTCAAACTATTCCCATTGCTCAAAGTCCTGTACAACCTGATCTTGAATGTTTTTAGGACAGGGCAGCCACCACTGCTCTGGGCAATGCACATCAGTGTTTTTCCACCCTGTTGCAAAATCTTCCTCCTTTTATTGAATTAATGCTTGCAGAAAATGCCTGGTCTTAATATTCCAGGAGGGCAGCCAGCAAAACTTTTACCTTCCATGTTGCTGCTCTGCCTTCCAATGCAGAATTTACAACTTTGTACCAGAATTTATAATTTTATATCAGAAAAAAAGCCGATTTTACCCCTGCTAAACCCAGCCTTAAGGGGGTTAGTCTGTCAAACCCACACAGGCTGTGTTTGTCCCCAGCTCAGCAGCGCATCCCACAAAAAGCAAAAAGAGGAAATGGTGGAGCTGCAAATCTTTTCTTTTTTTTTTTTTTTTTTTTTTTTTTTTGCAGATGAACCAAGTGGAAATTAAATGCTGAGCAACGGGGAAGGAGTTTTGCACTGGGAGAAAGTTTAGCAGTGGTCAAGCAGTTCCCACGGGTGATTTTGTGCAGGAGGGGATCATCTGTGCTGCAAGACACGAGGTTTTGGGGAGGGAAATGTTCCTCCAGTGAGCCCTGGGGGTGCCCAAGCTGCTTCAGAGCCAGGCTGGGATTAGGGCTGGAATAACCAGGATTTCTGCCTTGCAGAAGCACCAGGACATTCCTGGTTTTAGGTTAAACCTTATGCCTTGAGAGCAGCATTGAGGAAATTATTTCTTCTTAATCCAGAGCCTGCCAAGGATTGCACCTGAGATCAAGGGGATTAGAGCAGAATGGAATTTTCTGGCTCCTCCCTGATTTCCAGCCCTGTTCATTTTTGCAGAGTTTGGTGAAAGAGGAGGACACCGAGAAGCAGCAGCCCAAGGGTGTCCCCTGAGCTGCAGCCCTGGGGTTGTTCCCATTTCCTGTGGGATGGAGAAGGGAAAGGAGCTCATCCCAATTCTCATCTTCATTTATCAGCTCACACAAATTTTTTCTCCCCACAGATCAACCCCAGGCAGGAAAAACCCCAAAGAAGGGGAGAGAGCAGAGAAAAAGGCACACCCCCACACTCCACCAAGGCCAGGGGAGCAGAAATCCCTCTCCAGCTGCCCAAGAGCAAACCCCACTGCACCAGAGGGATTTCTGGAGTCCCAGTTATCTCCCTCCAGCCTCAGGATCGGGGAATTCACGCTCCATTGCGAGTTTTAAAGAAAATCTGCCAGCAGCCATTAACTCCACCACAGCTCCTGCCTGCTCGGGCACCTCCAGCTCGGGAAAAACCTCCTCCCAGCATTTCCAAGAGCATTTCCAACCTCCTCCAGAGCACATTTCAAATAAAATCCAGGGAATCTGCTGCCCTGCCAGCCCCAGCAGCTGCTGGAAGCAAAAAAAGGAACCAGCAGCTTGCAGCAAACATCTCCAGCCCTTGCAGGTTACAGCCCTACAAGGCACAGGAGCTGCTCCAATCAGAAAAAAAAAAAATAATAATGATGCTGCAGCAAAAGCATTTCCTTTCCTCGGTTCTAATTAGGCTCATTAGCCACAGCAGGGTGCACTGTGCTGAATTTAAACAGTGTGTGGACAAATAGATGAGTGGGAGAGGTGTCTGCTAAAGGTGAGAGGTGTTTGTTGTGTAAGAAATGGAAATGGGGTGAAAAATCGTGTTATAGCTAGGGCTGCTGTGGGTACCTGGAATAATTCTGTTTATTGGCTATGATTTCTAGAGGTAGCTATACAGAAATACAAAATATTCCTGAAAAAAAAAAAAAAATCCCAGGAGAGCTGCAGCAGAGAGCTGTGATTGCTGAGGGGACTCTGCTCTTTCCATTCCAGGCAGGAAATTCGTGAGGGCAGAAAATGAGCCCCAGCTTGGGAGGAATCAGCTGGAAAACCATCAAAGCCCAGGTCCCTGAGGGCTGAGGTGTCTCTGACTGTGTTATCCATGACAAAAACTTGCAGCAGGCACAGATTTAGAAATAATGCTCTGTTTTATTCTTTGGCATGGCCTGAGCTGAGGAATAAACTCAGGGGTAGGAAGGGAGAAAGGAGGTTGGCCTGTTGATCTCCAGAGGTTCCTTTCAGCCCTAAATTTCTGTGATTTTATGCAAAGGAGGCCTCGGAGATGTGAGAATATTTCCTCCAGGTCCCTGCTGGGGCTTTCCCTGAGGATGGGGTCTGCCTGCCTCGGGGTAAAGCCCTTTTTAGGATGGCCCAGCAAGGTTTTCTCACCCTGCAGAGCTGCAGTTTCCCTGCAGCACCACCAACGACTTCCACTAAATTTTTTTTAAAAAAGCAATTTTATGTCTCTCTTAGGCAGCAGAACCCCCCTGTCCGGGAAAGGAGCGCTCCGTGCTGTGCCGAGGGTTTCGCTGACCCCAATGGAGTGGAAAACCAAGGCTTTTCTGCTCTGAGAGAAGCGCTGGGCTGTTTTCGGGGAGTTTTCTCGGTGCGAGCAGCCGCTGGGTGGCAATCGCCATCCGGCTGCATCCCGAGCCCGCAGCGCCGGGACCGAACCGCCGCGCATCCCTCCCCTCCGCCCCACATGCAAATATGGGAACATCTGGCAGCCAAGACTTGTAAAGATAGCCCTCAGCTAGGCAAATACAGGAACAGGGCCTCAAACAAGCTGTCATGTAGTTAAAGCTTTTTTTTAAATTTCAATGCTCATTTGCCTGTTGTTGTTCGCCCTGCTGCATCTTGCTGGGTTTTATGGCCTGTTTGGGGTGGCACGGTGGCAGTGGCACAGAACTGTGAAAATATTTGGGCTGGAAGGGACTTTTAAAACCTTCTTATCCCAAATCCGTGCCACAGGCAGGGACACCTTCCACCAGACCAGCTTGCTCCAACGCCCGTCCACCCCTGTCTTCATCCTGCTGGGAAAAGTGCCCCTTGTCATTTGAAGGGTCAGAATTGTTCTTAAATTTTCTATTTTGCTCTCCCTGGCTGTTCTGAGCATGGCTGAGCATCCCCTGCACTGTGCAGTGCCCAGGACTGAGGCGTGGCAGCATCTCGGGGGCACACAGGCAATGTTGGGGAGGCTGCTCCGAAATGCAGAAATTTGTTTGTGCAATTCCTCCTCACTCTCTGCAGGCTGCTTTGGGGTTGGGACTGAGGGATTGGGAAGGAAACCCAGTGGTCTGAGGGTTTGGAGCTTCTCCTGCCCAGGCTTCCTTCACAGCCCTGGGTGAATCCCTCTGTGTCCCCCGAGCGGGGACAGAGCACAGCTCTGCCCCAGGGGGGAATTCTGGGGACAAGAGAACACCTGGAACATCCTGAGGGCTTCAGCTGTGCTTCCTGCAGGTTTTGTCACTCATTTAGACCCAAACCTTGGTGATTTAGGACTAACTCCACTTAGGCAAGTGGAAAACCAGCACACCAATCATTCCTTGGGATGGGCCTGCCCAGGTTCCCAGTGAATCCCTCAGAGCTGCTTCACCCCAAACCACTGATCAGGGACAGCAAACCTATAGCCACCACATTCACCCTAGAACCACAGTGACAGCAAACCTACAGACATCACCTTCACCCCAAACCACTGACACCAAACCTACAACCATCACTTCACCCCAAACCACTGACAGCGAACCTACAGACATCACCTTCACCCCAAACCACTGACAGTGAACCTACAACCATCACTTCACCCCAAACCACTGACAGCGAACCTACAGCCATCACTTCACCCCAAACCACTGACACTAAACCTGCTCCCACCACCCCAAACCACATTGACACCAAACCTACACCCACCACCTTCACTCTGCCTCGCAAAGATCCTTGAACCAGACCTTGATCGTGCAGCCAAGGCTGGGTTTGGAGAGCCCCACAATGTTGGGTTGTTGGCCATGGAGGACACCCCAGAGCAGACACTCAGAGCCACCTCTTCCCCCTGTCCCCAAACCACTGCCCAGCGGGAAGGAGGCGATGGGACAGCATCACTCGGTGCAAATGAGTAAGAGGCTGTGGTTCCCCCTTGGTTTTGTGGGGCCAAGCAGCATGGTTGTGATGCTGCGATAGCTCTGGGGAGTCACCGCTGCGGTCAGCGCTGAAGAAATAGCGCACTGGAGCAGGCAGAGATATCACAGCGGGTGTGGAGTGAGGAGAACTAAAGAACTGCCACCACGGGACTGATCAAGGTACCTGGGACTGGGAAAAGGGCAGAGCAAGGGGCACCATGGAGAGGGAGAGGTGGGGTGGTGGTGCAGGACCATCTCCAGAGTTGATGGTGCTTATCCAAAATGGGGAAAAGATGGGGCTGGAAGGGAAGGGCGGATGGGAGGAGGAATGGGGAGGAAAGCTGAAGGAAGGGATGAGCAGAGCAGGGTGAGACATCTGCGTGGTCACCAGCAAAGGGCATCTCTGGGCTTGGATGGACTTTCCAAAAGAGCCAACAGTGGACTTGATGCTGCCAGGAGCATCCCAGTGATGAGGGATCAACACCTCATTTCAGCTTAGGAAGGAGCCAGAGGCTGCCAGCCTCAATTCTTCTGGGACATGCTCAAACTAAGCTCCCCCAGCACAGCAGCCAGGCTGCCTCGTTCCTCAGGATTTGGGATCACCCTCTCCCGGTCACGGGTGGCCCCGCTGCCACCCTGAGCACACAGACAAAGCCGTGTTTGTCATCTCCTCACTGACAAGGGCTCATTCCCGACTCCAAGAACAACATGAACTGTGACACCATCTTGTTCTTCTTGGATGGAGGCAACGAGTGAAGGATTTGTGTGGGCGTGGCATTCCCAGAAGGGGTGAAGCCAACACCTCGGTTCTCCATGCCCCTGGACAGCCAAAAATCAGCTGCCACATCCTTCATGCTGAGCATTAAACAGGAAAAGGCCTTCATGGCTCACAAGATCTTCGCTTGTCACCAACATCTGCTCCCAAAGTACGGCTGCCAAAATTTCCAGGAAACCCTCTGAGCCCTTTTTATCGTATTTACTCAGTGTTGTAACCCAGTGGCATGTTTTAGGAGAATATCTAGAAAGATTAAAGCCCTGCTTTTTAAGAGAGTATCTAGAGAGATCAAAGGAGATTAAAGCCCTGCAAATGCTCTAACAAGGGTCGGGTGGAAGAGATACACAGGCATGAAGGGACTTTGTTCTGCTGGTTTTTCAGACATGGATCCACAGATCACGACAACAAACTGTTGCTCGGGCTCTCCCAGCTCAGAGTTTGATTGCTGACCTGGTTCCTGTCCACCTGGGCCTCCAGACCCTTCCAGCTCATCCCCAGATGTCACCTCAGGTGACATCAGCCGGTCATGGCCACAGAGATGGCTTCACAGGCAGTGGTTGCGATTCTCGCTGTCAACCAACCTGACCACCGGCTCCTTCTCGTTAACCTCCAGGAGATGTTATCTTAATTGGCATCAGCAGGCTGCGTCTGCAGAGAGGTTTTATGGGAACCAGGAGCTCTGTGCGGCCGTGCCCATGTGGAAGTGAGGGCCCTGCTGCAGTTTCATGCAGGTGGAACCAAGAGCAACGGGAGGCACCAGCACCGAAAGTCCTATCTTGGTTTCAATGGTGAACCACATGGTTTTGTTGTATTGTTTTTATTCTCGGGCCCAAAAATTACTCCCATCTGGTTATTTCCCCCGAAACCGCTGCGAATCGGCGCTCGGCCAATCGGAGCGGGGCTCCTGGCCCAAAATTCCGTTCTTCCCTTTTATGGTCATGATCTGGCCTCTCCAAAGATGAAAAAAGATGGGTATGGACCACACCAAGATGCGGTCGGTTGGTTCGTGTGACAGGTTGTCCCGTGACCTGCTCCTGTCAGGGCCAGAAAAGAGGAAAAACCCCAGCGGGCAGAAGGTGATGACGCTTTTGGGCTCAAAAAAAAAACAAAGTTCCAACAGACATCAGAGGTGGTGAGACACGGAGAGCTCCAGGGGGTGTGGTGTGAGGCCCCCCGACCACCCCTGCTAATGAACACCCGCTAATTGGGGCCTGGAGAACAGCCCTGGGTGCCATGGCTGGTGCTGGGTGTGGTTCTGGGGAGGATTTCAAGGCTTGGTCAGGAGCTGGACTCTTCTTGCCCAACTGATGAAGGAGAAGAAAGTGAATAGACAGAGCTCTAAATTATGAGGAAAAGCTTTTCCTCCTCCCAGCTGTGACCATGGGAGTGGACAGACATTGATTTCTGTTCTGGGTTCACACATTAATGGTGTTTCCAGTCCTCAGCCTCAAAGGCGTGGGGGTACAACACCTCTGCCCCATGAGGATTGATTCATGATCAAACCCTGATCTGAGGTTTGTCTGCAAATTCAGAGTCCTGCCTGAAGACAACCAAGGTCAATCCCCACCATCACACACCAACCCAAATTTTCCCAGAACTGCGGGTGTTTGGATTTTCAGATGAGTTTTCTGAGCTCTTCCTGGTTCCCGACCAAGTGATTATACATCAATGTCTGCTCATCTCATCCTGCACTCGAGAGGAGGCCAACAACCAACCAGCCATGGAAGGAAACCCCTTTCACACTCTGACCCTGAGCAGCCTCTGGGGGCCTCTTTAGGAGCACTGGATTCTGAAAGAATTCACAATTATCGGGTCTTTTCAAGCAGGATGAACTACCAGAAGCAGTTGTGGAGATCAGAAACCCAATCTTTGGTGTCTGACCAGGCAACTCCACCAGATCCCAACTCCATCCACTGACCAGTGCTCACCGTGCAGCTGCCTCCTCCTGACCTTCCAAAAATGCAGAACATTTCACAAGCACAGCCCCTCGTGGTAATTTGTGACTCTCTTAATTCCACTCTGAGAAAGAAAAGGAAACAAATTACTGGAAGAGGCAAAGCACCCTTGGAGCAACACATGACTCCTGTCTGAGCCGATCCTTAGTCTGGGCAGCCCTGTAAGATAAACAGATAAACTCCCTGGAACGTGTTTATTCCCAGCACCCCGATGTATTTCCTCATACTGATCATATTTTAAAATCCTCTCCTGGCACGAGTGCATTCCAGTATTTGGTTAGAAGGCGGATTCCTCTGCCAAGAAGGAAAAACAGAGGTGGCATTGCTTAAGGAGGATTTCATTGAAGTCGTGCCGGGCCCAGGACGAGTTTTTGTCACTTAAAAGCTCTGAGACCAAGGCAGGAAATTTGGTTTTAATGAGCAGGGGAGCAGCTCTGAGTTTCCTCAGCCCTTCCAGGGCAGCACAGCCACCCCAAAGCTGCAGAGAAGATCTCATTTCTCTCATGAGCTGCTTCTGACAGTCCCGTCATGCAAAATTAGAACATGGGAAGTTTCAGGAACGAGTTCTCAAATGTGCTTCAGTTGCAAGAAGTAGAAGAAATTAATACCATGGGGAAAATTTCCTCCCAGGCTGAAACTCTTGCCTTGACAAACGAAGAGAGAAATGTCCCGCCGAGTCACGGGCACAGAGAGCGAGGAAGGATGGAGGAGACCCAACAGTTTAACTACATTTAATCTACATTTAATCTACATTTAATCTACATTTAATCTACATTTAATCTCCAAAACTCTTGACTCAGACTTTCAAGGCTCTTCATACCAAGAGCGCAAAACGCTTGTGCAATTCCTGCTCTGCCGATTCCTGCTCGTTAAAGGGATGAGGCAGGAACAGAAGGAGCATTTCTGGGCAGCCGAATCAGCCCCGAGACTCGTCTGCAGAGCCCGGGTAATGTCACTGTATAAATTCATGAGCCCATTCCTCCGGGGAGCCGGGCTTTAGTGCCAAAAGCTATTGCGGAATTACAGCAATCAGAAAACAATAAAGAGCTTGGGAAAACGCTGATGAGGGAAACCGGAGAAATTAGGGTCGTTAGAAAGACAAATGAGAAGGAATAAAACCCAGGTATTAAATAATTGGTGGGAGGCGGGAGGTGGATTAAGAGCTGTTTTCATGGCTGGGACTCGGAGCACAAGGAGCCATTAGACGGAAGGAAAAGATGGGAAATCGAACCCTCTCAAAGGGCAGCACCTGCCCTCAGCTGAGGGAATTAGAGGGGAGTTGGGGCTGGAACAACGGGAATTCCGTGTGCTCTGCCATCAACAGCAGCAAAAGCAGCTCTGAAAGGGCTGTCACAAACCAAGCCCGGCCCCCGCCCTTCTCTCGCTGTTTTCCTTTCAACATCTGCAGGGAAGCGGTCGCTGGACCACAAGGCTGAGGCAAGAGCCTGGTGAAGCCTTGACATTGGCCAAGAGAGACCTCAGCCACGCCAGGGGTTGCTGACACCCTCAGGGGTCATCCCTGCCAGCCTTGACCCCGTCTGTCCTGGAGTTATTCCAAAAAAACCCATTATCCATTCTGTGGGTGACCTCAGCCAGCTTTGACCCACTCTATCCCAGAATTATTCCAAAAAAACCCCATTATCCATCCCATGGGTAACCTTAGCCAGCTTTAACCCACTCTATCCCAGAGTTATTCCAAAAAAAAACCCATTATCCATCCCATGGATGACCTTAGCCAGCTTTGACCCACTCTATCCCAGAGTTATTCCAAAAAAACCCCATTATCCATCCCATGGATGACCTTAGCCAGCTTTGACCCATTCTATCCCAGAGTTATTCCAAAAAAGCCCCATTATCCATCCCATGGATAACCTTAGCTCGCCAGATTTCTGGGAATCCAGCACTGGGACAGTTCATTAATGTTTAACTGCCGTGCAGGGGCGGCGATATTGCCCGAGCCCTGATAAGAGATATCACATCCGACTGCTGGAGTTAAATAATCGGGGATTAAATAATCAGGGGTTAAATAACACACGGGAGCTGGTGGAGTTCATGGCCTGACTTGATCGCTCTTTGCCCTGTATCGATACAACCCTATAAACCACACCATAATCAAGAGGAAAAGTGAGAGTCCCCTGCTGCAGCCGTGGTTTAACAGGACCAGAGGTGATTTTTCACCCTTTTAGGATGAACTGTACAATATTTTAAATTTTTTTTTTCCCTGTAAATCTCCAGCTCCTGGAGTCCTGTCATTACATGAGAATAGCACTCTTCCTTTTTTTGAAAAACAAGAACTGCCAAGGCTCCCCGAATGGAGGGACAAGGCACAAATGGGTATTTTTGGCAGAGATTGTGCCTTTTAACCCAAATTTTCTGGGTTCTCTCGGGGCCGACTCGTGGCACTCTGGAACATCTCGATTTTTTTGCGTAATTCCTGACCTTGGCAAAAGCAGAATGAGACGGTGGCCAGCAAGATAAAATAACTGGGCTGATTAATGCTGCCTCTTTAATTCTGCCAAACTTTATAAACAGCTTGACCTCGAAAGGCAAGAGCTCGAAAGCGAAAATAAAAGCCAGGACAAAGGTCATTCCTTCCACGCTGGGAGGGGCAGAATTTGCTTGGCTTTCACAAATACTCTCCCAGAAGTTTTATGAATGACTTGTCAGATTTCTTGGTGACTCTCACGTCCCCAGCCAGCCTCCAGCAGCTGGGACCGGTCCAGATCCACCTCACAGAGATCCCCGAGTGGGAAGGACGGGTCAGGGGCATCCCCATCCCTGCTCTGCAGGTTGAAAATGTGATTTCCTCTCCCTTCCATGGCAAAACTTCCAGGTGAATGAGTATTTCTAAGAAAAAAAGGCAATGGATGCAGTCTCTCCCTTTTCAACCTCCCCACCTCTCCAAACATCAGGAGGTGACATTTGAAAGAGAGCAGCCCAAACACTGAGGGCTTTGACATTCAAAGCTGCAGCGCAGATGTCCTTCTCTAAACAGTATTTTTAGATCCAGGAGCTCCGTCTGTTTCCTCCTCCTTTCCTATAAGTCAAATAAAACCCCAATTCCTGGAATCTCAGCTCCTCGCTCACTTAAGTGACTCCCTAGAAAAAAAAATATTGAAGCACAAACTCCACTGCTGCTTTGCAAGTGGCCACGAGCTGCGGTTCTAAAATCCCATCATGTCTGAGTTTCTCTCCTTCTGGTCCCATCAATTTGCATTAATACCAAAGGCCAAATTCCCAGCAGCCACGAGTACCTAGAATTTAGGATTTTATTTTCTCATCTGTTATTTCTTTTTATCCATTCAGCAAAACATTTTCCTTTAGGTGAGGAGGAAACATCACACCACGCAGGGCTTCTGTCACATCCTGGGGGCCAAATGACACCTGGAACAAGGTTTTCTACATGGGGTGGTGCTTTTTCTTAGCTCATAACCCATGGTAAAATATCACAAAAATCTTTAGATGTGCCTGATAATATTCCCAGCATCTGTCCCATCTCCTGGAGTTGTCACCAGCTCTGCCTTGCAGATTGGCTCTGGTGTGGGATCTGCCTGGTCTAGAGTGGGGTCACCTCACAAGATCTGCCCTCATCTTTTATGGGGTTTTTTTTCTGTTTTTTGGAAGGTTTCAGACACAAATAGAGCTTCCCCAAGCCAAAAATTGGCTTTCAAATGTCTCATTATTTTCAGGGTGCCTGCAGAGAGCTAATGTGAAAGATGTGCTGCATCAGGGACACATCTTTCCCTGACTGGTTTGGGTCAGCAAGTGGAAACACTGATAATTCAAAGGAAAAAGGTAAAATTGATGGGAATAGACCTCAAAAACTCATTCCCCCGGTGTAGCTGCGCACAGTGATTACCCAGAAGGATGCAGGAAACCTGCTTGACTTTGAGCTGAACTTTTTGAAGTGCACAAGCATCCTTTGACAGGAAACACAGACACCGCTCACAACTCCCATCCCTGATACCCTCCAGCGGGATTTGCCCTGATTTTCCTCAGATTCTCTCACCATCACCAGGGTGCATCCCCCGAGCAGGCAGAGGCCGAGCAGAGCCGTTTGAGCTTTTACAAAAGCCCTCCAGGCCCTGCTGGGGCTGCGTTTCCTTTTCTGGGAGGGCGGAGGAGGCGATGCCAAGAGCGCCCGAGCGATGTTGCACAACCCCCGGGGCAGCGGCGGCTCCCAACCGTCAGCGCTCCGAGACAGCGGTGGGAGGGCAGGGTTTGCAGGAGCCGGTGCCTCTTCGAGGCCCCCCCGAAGCTCTTTTTATACTTTAGAGAAGTTGGGCTCATCCCCGAGTTCCTCTCCCACAGATTGTTCCTGTTGTTGTCGCTGCTCTGACCCTGCAGATCATGCGGCTCGCAGCCGAGACGGTGGCTGGGAGCTGCCGGTGCCTGTCCAGGCTGGGGACATTTGGGGACATTGGGGACAGAAGGGACAGAGGTCTCTGGGGCTCCACAGCCGGGTCCTTCTGCCTCTTCACCCTCTTCTCACCTCCCCTTTAAGGAACACGGTCCCCCTTTAACTTCCTAAATGTGAAACTCTCTCTGTTCCTTTACCATTTACCTTGGCAGCTGTTCCAGGGAGAAACTCTGCCTCCGGGACCCCAAAAAGCTGTTCCCAAGCAGAGAGAAGGGATTTCCTATTTTGGGGAGCATCCCTTGAACACACTCGGCAGGAAGGGCAGAGTTGTGGTTAAATGTGAAGCTTTCCCTCCCAGCTGCTGGGCAGCTTCCAGATTTTGTCTGCTGCATCGTGCCTGGGTTCAAATTCCCGGCTGTTTGGGTGCCATAAATCCTCATTAATCTGTGGGATCAGCCAGGAAACGGAGCTGCAGCCCTGCTTTGATGCACACCGGGCCACTGGGCCAAAATCACCCCTCTTGGTCCCCGGGATTGCAGGGGACACCCAGCTGAGGACAGAAGGGACAGAGCTCACAGAATCACGGAATAAATGGAGCTCGAAGGATCAGGGACCCAAAAGGATCAGAACCCAAAAGGATCAGGGACACAAAAGGATCAGGGACCCAAAAAGATCAGGGACCCAAAAGGATCAGGGACCCAAAAGGATCAGGGACCCAAAAAGATCAGGGACCTGCAAGGATCAGGAACCCAAAAGGATCAGAACCCAAAAGGATCAGAACCCAAAAGGATCAGGGACCCAAAAAGATCAGGGACCTGCAAGGATCAGGGACGCAAGAGGATCAGAACCCAAAAGGATCACGAGTTGGCAATCGCGCAGCTGAAGCACCCTTGTTCTGTTCCCTGTGATTCCAGGAGTGGCATCATGCGCTGGAGAGCGTTCCCAAAGCTGTGTCCCTGCTCCCAGGGACATTCCCAAAACCAGGCAGGCAGGGAGAGCTTCAAAACCCAGAGCTGGGACTGTCGGGGACTGCGCTGTGAAACAGGTGATTAACAGGTGATTAAACATGTGATTAACATGTGATTAAACCGGTGATTAACATGTGATGAATAGGTGATCAACATGTTATTAACATGGGGTTAGCATGTGATTGAACAGGTGATGAACAGGTGATAAACAGCTTATTAACAGGTGATTAACATGTGGTTAACATGTGGTTAACATGTGATTAACAGGTGGTTAACATGTTATTAAGGGGTGGTTAACATGTGATTTAATAGGTGATTAACAGGTGATTAACATGTGATTAACAGGTGTTTAACATGCGATGAACAGGTGGTTAAGCAGCCGATGAGGCAGCTCCTTGGGATGGCTCTGGGGCAGTAATTTGGGGTTTGGATGGGACCTCAGGGGTTTTTTCCCAAGGTTTCCTGTGCTGCCCATTCCCTTTGCCTCTCACCAATTCCCAGCAGCACGGAGCGTGTTTTAATTTTAGAAAAATCTATTTTTCTAAGGGAAAACCCCCAAAGAGGCGAGCAGACACTTGGCAGCAGAATATCCACCCAGCCTCTGCAGAGACAAACCCAAATCCATGCCCCAGCTCGAACCAGCCCATTCCAGGGAATATTGGAAATTTTCCACACCAGTGACCATTTCCTGCATTAACCACCCTGATTGGTGGCACAAATCGTGCTGGAGGGAGCAGTCGGCGAGTCAAAAGAGAGATCCTGGTTGTTATATAAGAACAGGATGAGCAATAATGGTGAGACTCTGACCGTGCCGTTACATTTATGGCCGGAGCACGTGGGGAAGGGGGTCAAGGTGTGCAGGGAGCAGGGACAGAGCGAGGACAGGGCCAAATCAGCCCCAAACCACACCAAAAACCGCAGCAAGAGGCGGTGGAGGTTTGGTTTTGCCATTTCCAGCCCCAAAATGAGCTCTAGGAGGTGGTGATGGAGATCTGCTCCTGGTGCTGCAGGAGGCACCACAAATTCCAGGGTTGTTGCTTATGTCACCAGCAGAGCTGTGTGAATTTATAACAGGGGAAAAAAATCATAGAAAAGTCATGAAATCGGAATTTTTAGGGTTGGGAAGAAGGAGCAGGGAGATGGTTCCCCGGGGAATGACCCCTCCACTGAGCCCTGGAGGCTCTGCATGCTCGGAGCTGCAGAAAGCACATTCCAAAAGGTCAGCGGAGCTGCTCCTTCCCGGGATTCTCTCGGCTGTCTCCATCCCTCAGTAACCCACACTGTGCCCATCTGCTTTCTGCAGCAGCTTCCAGCAGTGAAAGAGCAGCAATGATTTGGGGAAGTGATTTTCCACAGCCCCAAAGCTTTCTTTGGGGAGAAAAACTCCCCGAGGCAGGGCTGGGTCCAGCCTGGAGCTCTGCCTGCGCAGGGATGGGGGAGAAATTCCCTTTATTCCCTAATTTCCACATTCTGAGGATGTGGAGCCCCCATTCTCCCTGGGATGCTCATCCCTGGCAGAAATCTCACAGGAGAGGATCCCTCTCACCCTCTGGGGTTTCAAAAAGGGGCAGGAGCTGTGGAAGAGGGGGCACCATCTCCGTTAAATTGGGGTTGGTGCCCAATTCCAGGCTCCTCCATCGCTCAGGACCGGGGAAAACTTCACCTGCTCAAATATTTATATTTTTTTGTTATTTTTTTTTTCTCCCTCTGACAACAGCCTGTGGTTTTCTCAGTGAGTCAGGCTCTCAGCCAGCCCGGTGTCGGTCTCTGTTCTCAGTCAATCAGCCCTAATTAACGCCGACTCTAATGGTTGTGGATTCTTCCTGTTCAGACAGAATATTCCCGCTGTTCACTTCCCAGGCTGTGCTTGTTATTCCTAGCGAGATCTTTTCCCCCGAGAAGGGGGAAATCCAGAATGATTTGAAGCTCCTAATTTTTGAGATTCGCTTAGAAGTCGTGTTTTTCACGCTGTTTGTTTATTACAAACAGAAAAACACTTTTTCCCCCCAAACAAATACCCAGAATAAGCAGCTAAAAAAGAAATCAACACCCTGAACAAGTCCCTGTGATCTCAGCTCTGCGTTTTAGCAACACTGGAATTGGGATATTTGCATTTTGTTAAGGCGTGAGAAGAGTTTGTAGCTGCAAAATAATTCCCAGGCTCCCTGTAAGATCCTCAGTCCAAACATTCCCACTTTCGGTGATCCAGGGGGTTGCTTTGGGGGTGGAATTTAAAGGAATCCATGCAGAGAAATGTTTCAAGGCTCTGGAAGCGCTGAGGAAATATTCAATCCAGGCAGAGAGAGCGGTTTGGATGGGAAGTGAAGAGCTCCAGGGAATGTGGGATTCATGGCAGACATCAAGGAATGCTCCAGGGTTGGTCCATCAGCCTTAATGCTCCTAAAAAACAGAGGGAAAACCCTCTGGTTTGTTCTTGGTGAGCTGAATTTTGTCTGGAGGAGCAGGATGATTAGCGGGGAGATGATTTAACGAGCTCATCACAGCCTGGGGGATAATTTATAGAATAATCGGGGTATAATTTATAGAATTGTGGGATGGTTTGGGTTGGAAATGGGCAGGGACCCCTTCCCAAGGGATCTGTGACCCACAGGAGCGGGAAGGTTGAGTGGGAGCAGTTCCAGTTCCACCCAAACTGCTGGAGAGACACCACAGGATGAGCAAAGGGATGGAGCAGCTCTGCTGGGAGGAAAAAGGTGGGAGAATTGGGATTGCTCAGCCTGGAAAAGAGAACTTCAGCGGGGTTTAATTGTGGCTTTCCAGTGCATGAAGGGAGCCCACAGGAAAGATGGGGAGGGACTTTGCAACAGCTGCAGGGACAGGAAAGGGGGAATGGCTTCACTCTGAAAGAAAGGAAGTTTAATGGGATATTGGGAAGGAATTCCTTCCTGGGAGGGTGGGGAGGCCCTGGCACAGGGTGCCCAGGGAAGCTGTGGATAGGAGTGTCCAAGGCCAGGCTGGATGGGGTTTGGAGCACTCTGGGATGGTGGAAGTTGTCCCTGCCATAGTGGGGTGAAATGGGATGAGCTTTAAGGTCCTTTCCATCCCAAACCATTCCAGGATCTCACAATCCCTCTCCCAGCGCTGCTCTGGCTGGATCCCCTCTCCACTCTCCCTGGCCCAAATCCACCCCAAATCCCCCTCAAATGGCATTTCAGCCACACTTGGAGCCAAATAACCCCCACCCTGCTCAGCTTTCACCCATGTCCCGGCCGGGAGAGCGGTCGGAAAATGAAAATGAAGTTTCCCTCAGCAGCAGAAACGCTGGGGTGAGGGGAATTATTTTGGGTGACAGCTCCAGCCGAGCAGAACCAGCGCCGGGCTGTCCCCGCCTTGAGCCGTGCTCTCACCCCTCTCTAGCGTGGTTCCTGCCTCGGGTGGTGGATTTTGTCCCCAACCCCCAGCTGGGTGACACGAGAGAGGTGCCCAAACCCCACCAGCACCGTGCCCCAAATCCCCTAAATCACCCCCAGAAAGGACAAGGGATGATCAGCTCAAGGAGCTGCCCAAAAAGGGCTTTATTTCCTTACAAGCTCCATGATTTCAACCCAAACTTGTTTTTTTTCTCCCCTAAATCACCCCCAGAAAGGACAAGGGATGATCAGCAGCAAGGAGCTGCCCGAAAAGGGTTTTATTTCCTTACAAGCTCCATGATTTCAACCCAAACTTGGTTTTTATGTTTGTTTTTTTTGGGGTTTTTTTTCCCCGCTGTGGTTTCTCGCATGCAAGGAGCCTTTTCCTGGGAAAGCCATGGCTCTGGGGGGATTTTGGAGGGCGGGTGCCCTGCCCTGAGCTGTCCCCACACAGGGGTGGAATGGGGAAATGCTCCCGAGGTGCTGCACTGACAGGCTGAGCTGATTTTGGAAACATTCTCAATTTTCTTTTCAGTTTTGCGCTCCCCTCGTGGCTTCAAGGGAACTCGTGGGAGTCTCTGAGCACGGAGCATTTTCATTAAGGAACAAGAATCCTATTTTGTTTTTTTTTCACAGCCCTTCCTCATCACCCAAACCTAAAAGGAAGAAAAAAATTATTACCCAGGAGGCAACAAAAATGAATCTTCCTGAATCTGGGGTTTGCAGCTCGTAGCTCCCTGCAAAAGCTGCAAAGAGCAGGATCAAACCCCTGCATCCTTTGCTGGAAAAATTAGATGAGCCTGGCTGAGTTCTGCTGCCCTTCGCAGCATCTTCAGCTCGGTTTGGGCCAAAAAATAAAATTTTGGGGATGGGAGAAGCCCCACAAGCTCTGTAGCCAGCCCTGCCACGTTTCCTAATTGCCTTTCTGCAGGGGTTATTATTGAGTAATGCTCATTTTGTTAAAAAATTGCACCATAAACAGCCAACGGGGAAGGAAATAAATAATTGCTAATAAATGTCAAAGTGGATTAGCAAACCAGAAAGGCCAAGAAAGAGCAAGGGATTTTCTTTCTTTCTTTCTTTTTTTTTTTTTTTTTTTTTTTTTTTTTTTTGCTTGGAACATCCTTGCAAAGATTGGTTTGAAAACTCTTTCAGCGCCTCACAGGGGAGTTAATGCTTTGTCATTTCCTCAGAGTGGGTTAAATGCTGTCTGACTCCCCCACAGCCTGCAGCCAGCCTGGCAAAAAAAAAAAAAACACAGCCTTTTCTTATGTAAAACAAGGAAAAGAGGTAAAAAAAATTGAAGGTTTCTCCTGAGCACACCAGGAGCTCGGAATACTGGAGGCAAAGAGTTTGAATGTTGGGAAAATTGGGAAATTTGGAGGTGTGGTAGCTCTGCAAGGTTTGAAATTTCGTTACATAGCATGCATTTCACAGATATTTAGCAAAAAAAAAAAATCAGATTCCAGGTTCCTTCAAAGCAAAAATGGGAGAAATGGGATTGAAAGCCTTAAATTCGGTGTAAAAGCAGATGTAAAATAGGAAAAAGTGAAATCCTGCAGAAGAAATCGCTGTTGCTTCACACAGAGAAGGTGTTTGGGGGTTCTCTCAGCATCCCCAGTGCAGCCCTTTCTGGAAGGATACACCAGCTTTGCTCTGGCCACCACAAACCTTTGATTTAAAGACTCATTAAAGTCCCTGCAAAGCTGGGCTTGCCAGGCTGGCTGCTGGGAGCTGTAAAAGTGAATTATGGAAAAGGGAAAAATGAGAAAAAGAAAGGAGAAATCCCTCTGAGCTCTGCCCAAGCACCATCCCAGAGTGTCCCCTGTGCCCAGGCAGGGCTGATTCCTCCTGATGCTTCAACAACCTCAGGTTTTAAACCTCAAAAAACCTGCTTTTTTAAAAACCAGAATGCAAAAAAAAAAAAAAACCAGCCAGATTTTGAGCTGCTTCAGCACAAAACCCGGGGATTTCTTTTTCCTTTCCATTTTTTTTTCTCCTCTTTACCCACCAGAAACTCGTGCTGAAGAAAGAAAAACCTCAAGAGCAGAGAGGATGCTGAAATGAATGGCCGAGCCCTGTGTTATTCCTCGTGGCTGCCCCTGGCTCCTGCCAGCTCAACTTGTGGTCGAGATTACAGCGATAAATCACAAGCTTCTCTTTGAAATAACAGCTCTGATTTCACCCCTGAGGGAGGAAGGAGAAGGAGGAGGGTTGTGCAAGGTGCGGTGATGGGGATGGGGTGGCTTTGGTGGGGGAATTGAGGGGTCTCAAAGGGAACCAGGGGTCTCCCCAGCTCGTGGGTCGTGGATGGGAACATCAGAGAGAGATTTTTGGGCTCCAAAATTCATCAGAGAGAGATTTTTGGGCTCCAGCTGCTGTGCTGGTGTGAGGATGGAGGGTTTGGGTGGGGCTCATCCAGGGTGTGCAGCTACACTGGGATGCTGGACTGGACCCTCTGGGTGAGGCAAAGGTGCCAAACTCCCCAGATTTCACCCAAAAAACCCCTAAAAATTTATGGATACAGCACAGCTTTAGCACCTCTGGTCCCCAGAATGGGTGGGGACCCCACAAAGCAAACACAAGCCATGCCCTGAGGTGTTGGGATACCCCAAAAAAGCTCCCCCATTCCTCCTGCTGAGCCCCCCTCAAGCAGAAATAACCCCAAAGACAGCCTCAGCTTTTCAGTTCACTCAGGGTGAGTTTCACCTCAGAAACTGGCACCACACCCTTATTTTTAGCCTGTCCTCTCATCCCAGCTGCTGTGGCTGTGAGACCCTCGCAGGGCTCCTGTGGCCAGGCGTTATTTTGGGGGATTTTCAGCTGTGTCCAGCTGTGGTTTGAGCATCTGCGAGCGAGGATGGCCGGGCAGGAGGGGCAGAAACGGCTCCAAGGGCTTTCTGGCCAGGGCCAGCAGCAAATGTGGAAGTGGCTCCTCCATCCTGGGCTCGGGGAGGGTTAAATAAAGCAAAGAGCTGCTGTGACCGGTGGGTTCTGTGCAGCTGAGCCCGACCTCACCGGCAGCAGGGGAGAGATGGAGCAGCTCCGTGCTCCTAATGTGGCTCAGGAGGAGGAGAAGAGTTTTCTCCTCTTTTGGATCACCCTGATCTCCTCCTGCAGCTCATGGCACTGCCACAGGAACTTCAGCATCACTGTTGCATTGCCCAAGCCCTGATGCAACCCACAGGGTTGGAGCTCACCCCGATTTTTAATCCCAAATCTCCTGAGGGGGAGATTCGCAGCTCCCCAGAGCCCACGGCCCCAGCGCTTCCCTTTTCTCGGAACAAAGCGTGATGCTTCTCCAAGAACAACAACAACATTCAAAAAAACACAAAAAAACATAACCCAAAAAAAGCAGCCCTGGAACTTTTACTTTCCTTGTGCCTTTTGCTGCTTCTCAGGTGGGATTTGGGAAGTTGCCGCAGGTTTGGCAGCTTTCGACTTCGCGTTTTCACTTTTTAAAGTCGGCTGCGGTGACTGAGATCTGCCTGCCCCTCTCACACCACCTTTGCCTGGAAATACCCGCTGGTACATGGAAAATTTAAAAAAAAAAACAGCTCCAGAGGAGTGTCTGGTTTCCCTGATGGCCTCACCAGAGTCCCTGGGGACCGTGGGGACATGACAGAGGTGTCACCCTGCCTGTGGCACTGCTGGGGACAGGAGCAGCTCCTCCAGGAACAGTGGCCAAGGCCAGTGGTGGTGACCTCAAGTGTGGGCCTGGAGTGGCCACCTGACCTTGCTGATCTCTTGGAATGGTTTGGGTTGGAACAAACCCCAAAGTTCACCTCGTTCCACCCCACACCATGGACAGGGACCTTCTGCTGGACCAGGCTGCTCCAAGCTTTGTCCAGCCTGGCTTTAAACACCTCCAGGAATCCAGTCATGGATATTGAGGATTGGACAGGGGACATGAGGCCACTCAGGATGTCCAGACACCCCCACCTTCATCATCCCAGGGGATGACCATGATGCCTGATGATTTTTGCTTTTCCTTTTTACGCTTTCTGTACCCTCCATGCATCCCCTGTACCCCTCAGCCCACATGTTTGTAATCCCTGTAGCTGATATTCCAGCTTAGTTTAGGGGTTCTGCTGGGCAGAGAGACCAAACATCCTGAGGAAGGGCTCAGTGTGCCCTGTGCCATCTTAAACCCGAGCTCCAGCCTTGGGTGAAGCCTTCTGTCCAGAACATCTTGTGTAAACTGGGCTCTGGCCTCATCTGGGGGGGATTCATTAGAATAGGGGGACATTACTGCATTTGTTAAGTATCTTATTGGGGAAACCTAGATAGATATGCTAATTCCTGAAACCTATAAAACTTGTATCCGGGTATGCATTTTGCCATCAAGCCGTGCACCTGGGATCCCAAATACCGAGGTAAAACCCTTTTTATCCCCTTAACCGTGTCTGTGCCATTATTAAAAACTGGCCTTTCAAGGCCAGGGTGGAGTCCCCACCCCAAGCTGGGTCACACAGAGCTGTCCCATCCAAACCCCACAATCTGAGCTGGCCATTCCCATCTGGACATGGCTCCAGGAGCTCGCAAAACTGCTCTGATCCCACCCCACACCCCGGAGCCGGGCTCCGCTCCCCGCCGCGCCGCCCGCCCCTCCCCTCGCCCTCTCCCGCACCCTTCCCAACCGGGGCTCGCCTTCAAAGCACCCGGCTCAGGATTTATAAATAAAAGGAATAAATAAGGCCTTTTCATGTTCAAATTTAGCCCCGGGCAGACAATGTGTCCGCGCGGTGAAAGACTCGGTTTCCTGTCTGTTTGTCGGGGCTCCTTAAGAAGCTTCCTCTGCACAACAAACGCAGCCGGGAGGGCGGAAAGGGTAAGGACCGAGCCGAAACGTGAACCAGGGGGATTGCACAACATCCCCGGCCACCGGCAGCCTCCAGGCTCCGGGATCCGCCGGGATTTGGCGTTTCGGGATGCGGCATCCCTGCACATCCCCGGGCAGCATCGGCAGGGAGAGCACCGGGGGAGGCACGCACCCCGGCCCCAAAATAGTCCTCGGGATCCACAAAATGAGTCATTTGATTCCTCCACCAAAAATATCTCCCTCCTCGGCACACGGGGCCGGGAGGAGAAGCCGGATGCCGTCTGCGAGCCGGGAGCTGCTCGGATCCTCAGTTCGGGATGCTGATCCCGGCTGGGAGTGTGGGAAGAGCAGAGCCAGAGCTGAGAATGATGATGCAGCGTTGTTCTTGCGGTATTTCTGGCCCGGCAAGAAGTGGGAAGTATCAGAAATCTCATGAGGCTCGCATCGGCCTTGTGAGATTTCCAGCTATTTTGCAAACCCCCCGTGTGGCCTGGATTCATCTCTGACCCGGTTTTCTCCCTCTTTTTGTTGTTTTTTTTCTATAAAACACCCTCTTGCCCTGAAGGGATGTTCAGTTCTGGCTCTCACCTCGGTGTAGTCACAAGGATTAATGTCCCATCCCATCCTGCGACCTCCCACACAAAAAAAAAAAAAATGATGGGGAAAAAGGGACAAGGAGTCCATGGCATCAGTAAGAGCAGGAAAAAGGAAAAACACCTCTCTGCTTCGATGTGGCTGAACAAATCCTCCTCCCCAGCCCTGCAGCTCGTCTGGCACAGCATTTATTGGATAAGGAAAGTGTGGGATGCCACAAAAGCTCCTTTGTTAAGGACTGGATTTATTAAAAATGTTCCTTTCCACACAAATGTCCCCAAACTCAGCTCCTGCACCCCTGTCCAGCAAGTTGGGGCTTCAGGGACAAAGACACCCACAGCATTCCGGGGTCAGACCAAGGGAATCCATCTCTGACCATGGTTCCACTCCACAAAGCACTTTTATTTCCTCAGGTCCAAAAATACACACTTGGAAAAAATTCCTTTGGGAATTTTTATTGGGGAATTTTGTTTGCTCTGAGCCCCATCCAACACTTCCAAGAATGGGAAAAAACCTCATGGGAAGAGCAAATTTCAGTCAGAAAGGATCTCTGAGATCATCAAGCCCAGACGTTAAAGCCACCAAGGCCACCACAAATGGAGGTGAGGAAGGAGAAACTCAAACCCATGACAAGACACCACTGAATCCGCCCACAAGGAAAAGAGTTTTCGCAGCTCTCAGGGCTTTTCCCCTTCAAGATTTTGCTGCCAGCCCCAGGAGAGAGACACAAAACCAACAGGGGGTTTTAGAGCTGAACCTAGCTTTGACAGGAAAGCGGCTCACGGCCGCCTTCTCACCCGCCGAGATGTAAATGAGCCCCGAGGCCCCTCCTGTATCCACCCCGGCAATCATCGCTTTTTCTGACAGAATTTCTGCGAGGAAATTCTGGTTTTTAGAGCAGGGGCACCCCCGGGCTCAGCGTCCCGTAGCAGGAAAGCCAAGAGTTGAGATCTGGCTTAGAGCAGCGCGCTGCAGATTAATTAAACCCCAGAGGAGACCAAGGTCCAAACTCAAGGCTCATTTTGTCACAGGGAAGGGGTCTCATCCTGGCTCATCCCACCAGGAAAAGCCCTTCTTGGCTGTTTAGGGAGCTTCTGTCGAGTAAAGTAAATATTTATTTAGTGAATTTTGTTTTGCTCTACACATGGGGTTTGCGCACCGCAGCTCATTGGTTTCATTTTTTTTGTTTGTTTGTTTTTGAAAATTTGGTCTCAAGCCAGAATTCCTCTTAAATCCCAGCTTTAGAAAGAGGCTGTAACACAAGCATACAATAAATAACTGGAAAAGGAGAAGTGTAACAGGATGGGGAGGCATTTTTTCAGCTCAGTGGAACTCCAAGTTTTACCTGTACAAACTGAGAGCAGCTCTCGGTTTCGGGGGAAAGGAGTTGGGTTTTTTTTTTTTTTTTTTGGCCTTTGATTTTCATAGGTTAAACTCTTGCCTCTCCTAGGCAGAGGGGCTACCTCAGAGTCAGCTGAAATAGCATGTGATGGAAAGATTCTGGTTTTGGGAAGAATTGGGTCTGGGGAAAGCTGATTGAATGCACAGGACAGCGGCTCTGCCTCTGCCAGCCTCCACTGGCGGCCAAAAAAACCACAATAGCTAAAACAGCAGAAAAGTGAGGACCAGGAGAGATGGGATCAACTCACCACCATTTCTTATCTCCAGGAAAAACAGAGGTGTGCTAAAGTCAGCCCAGATCGGGGTCACAGGTCCCTGGGCCACCCCAGGCACGATTCCCGGAAAGCCGGGATTGCCAAGCCGTGCCCAACTGCCGGCCCGGGCTGGAGCTGAACCTTTACAGCACCCCAATAAAAGGGAAAGCAAACGTTACCTTTCATTGCCATCCTCCTATTTTAAGCTCTGGCCCTGCCCTGAAATCAGATCCCCTCTCTGCAAGCTCCTCAGCTCCCATTGGGGATGCTGCACAAATCAAGGGTGAATTATTAAATTCACCGGGCTGGCTTCCAGCCTCACCTCTGCTGGGGATGATAAGGAGCAGGATGTCCCAAGGACTGGGTTGTGATGAATCAGCTCCTCCTGAATGGCTCCTGGCTGTTTGGAGATGAATGAAATCACCGTGGGGCAAGGTGAGAGCCGGCCCTGGAGGATGCAGCCTTTGGAAAATGAACCTTCACGGACAGGCAAAGCTTTTGCTGCTCCTGTGCAAAAATGCTCCAGACTCCAGGCATCATTTATTGCCTTCCTGTCATTTCTCACATTACAGAGAGGCTGCTGCAAACTCTACCAGTTCCATAAAAATTAGGGCGAAATCTCCCTCATTTCCACTGGTGGGTTTTAGTGTTTAAAAAATTTAAGAAGTGGCTGCCCCTGGATCCCTTCAAGTGTCCAAGGCCAGGTTGGACAGGGCTTGGAGCACCCTGGGATGGTGGAAGGTGTCCCTGGAACTGGATGAGATTTAAGGTCCCTTCCCACCCAAACCATTCCGGGATTCTCTGAAGAGCCAAAATTAGGAGAGAGGACCAGAAAAGACCTGGTGACCCCTTTTTCCACCCACAACTCTGAAAGATGATGTCACTTTACCAGAAACACGGAATAATTTCTGAACGAGGCAAAACCAAGGCCGGGTTTTGCTTTCACATCAAGACCTCTGCGGTTTGAAACTCACAGTGGTAAGAGCTCCAGGGATAAAATATTTTGGATGGAAGGGACTTTTAAAGGTCATCTGGTTGGAGTTAGGCAATCCAAATGGGATGGGTGCTGGCCAGACACCTGCCTGCATCTCCAAATCCTCCCTGCAACTCAAAATCCTCCCACTGTGACGTCTCTTGGCTTCGTGACTCATCCTGATGGTGAGAGGATGCTTCACTGAGAAAATCTGATGGAAGAAAATTAAGAAGCTGTGCTTTTTTTAAACATGCCAAAGCATCACCCTCCTTGAAAACCAATTTCCCCTGAGCTGTCACGGCTCTGTGTTTCATCAGAGTGCACAGCCCTCAGCCTGATGAGGTGGGAAAGGACATTCCAGGGGGTCACAGTCCTGAGGGCTCACTCACACCGATTCAATATTTCTCCTGGGAGATTTGCACCCCACAATTTCACTGCCCAGCACAGCAAACCCGTAAAACCGCTCGGTTTCTCACAACCCACAGCCAGGTTAAAATTACCCCAGAGTTTCCAGACTCTTGCCGAGACCGAGAGTTTCCCAGATGGGCCCCGAGGGCAGAGCCACCCAGGGTGGGCACTGCAGGTTTGTTTTCGCCACCATTCACCCTGATGTTGGTCTCATCTCAACCCCAGGTTAAAATTACCCCAGAGTTTCCAGACTCTTGCCGAGACCGAGAGTTTCCCAGATGGGCCCTGAGGGCAGAGCCACCCAGGGTGGGCACTGCAGGTTTGTTTTCGCCACCATTCACCCTGATGTTGGTCTCATCTCAACCCCAGGAGAGGGGACCTAGCACAATCAGCTCAGCTTCATTTGCTCCTTCCCTTCCCAGGGATGTGTGGGTGAAGTTGTGCAGTGTCAAACAGCGACATAAAATAACAGATACAAAACACACAAAAAGAGAGTGAAAAAAAAAAAGAGAGAAAGAAGAACTTTGTTGTGGGACAAGCCTATTTTATCCACTTTAGAACCAGGGTATACATTTGTGTCAAACATACATTGGTTAACAGACAGCTGTTTAATTAGTAATCAGTACATGATTGGTGAGTTTGCAAAAGCTACAGTATTAGTAATGTTTATAATTTCCAGCCCACCTGAGTTATCAATTCTACATTCCAATCTCCTTTTCTCAACAGTAGCCAAGGAAGCAGTATTCCTCTTCTATGTAGGCTGTTAACACTCTCTTTCTTTTCCCAGGACTCAGTCATACACAATAATTGCCTGAGTTTCAGATTCAGGGCTTGTGGGGCCACATTTTTTCCCCCACAGTGCAGGACCAGGGCTGGGTGGACACTGGGCAGGGCGATGTCCACCCTTCTCCATCAGCGCCCTGAGCTGAGTCAGGAAATCTCCCTCCCTCCATCACCATCTCTCACCTTCCCTCTCACCTTTCCAATCTCCTACTCGGTGGTGAACACCTCACACCACCTTCCCCACCTTCCCAACCACGAGTTTCCTTCCTCCAGGTTCTCCTGTGGGGACACCACAAGTGAACATTTCCCTCCCCTTTTTTTTCCTTCCTTGCCTCAAGTGATCCCTTCCCTTCTCCACCTCAAGACAGAGCTGAGAGGTTCTTCCCATCCCTCTGTGGAGAGGGTTTTTCCCAGACCTCATCAGCTGCTCAAGGAAGGACGGGAGGTTGCGGTGGTTGTGAGCATTTAGGGAAAATTTGGGTTGAGGCAGCAAAGCAAAGCGGCAAATTTGAAACATTTGGGATTTTTACAAAAGAAGTGTCCAGATCCTCCTCCAAAACAAAACCAGATTATCTCTTCTGGGGCAGAAGTGTGAAAACTTTCCTCAAAATTATCCTTTTTGCTATTTTCTAGCCCTGATCCCTGGGAAGACCAGCCTGGGGGCTCACTGCCTTTTGCACCCTGCAGACCTGTCCACGAGCCAGATTTGTCTCAGAAATGGCAGAAGTGGTAACTTCTCAAATACAGAACAGAAAGACACAGGCGAGGGAATCACTGCTGCTTCCACATCCCTCAGCTCTGCCTCTGAAGCCCACCAGAAGAAGAAGCAGGAACCACGTGAGGCTGGAAATTGATATTATTGAAACTTGGCGGTCTAATTGCTCCAAAATTCAAAACCTTGCTCTCGTTTTGGGGTTTTGAGCAGCCTGCTCTAGTGGGAGGTGTCTCTGTCTGTGGCAGAGAGGTTGGAATGAGAGGATCCTTAAGGTCCCTTCCAACCCAAACCCTTCCACATTTCTTTTTTTTTGCATTTCTCTGCAAGAAAACAAGCATGAAGTAAGGAAGTTTTACACAACCCATGTGGATTATTCTCTCAGCAAGAGCTGGAGCAGCTCCTCTGAACACCCAGCTATTCTCACATGCTGGGGAGAAAAAGAAGGAAAAGGGATATTCCCCCAGCTTGGAGTGTTTCTTTACCCATCACATTGCAAAGACCTCCTTGCACAGTGGCCTGAAATGCCCTTTTGCTCGTTCCCATTTTCATTTTAGGGCTGAGTCCAAGTGATTCCATGTCACCCTAAGGAAGAGCAGCAGAGGCTCAGGTTTCCTGGTGGTTCTGGGTCACACAGAACCACACAAAAAGCTCCGACCGATTTTTATGGCTGCTCGGAGCATCCGGGTGTTTCATTATTGCAAACAAATCACCTGCAATAAAAATATGTCAGAGCAGGACACAGCCCCTAAGCAAATGCAAACCGAGGGGGAAGGGAGGGGATTTTGGCCTGCACTTGGTTTCAGGCTCAGTCTCATTTCAAACCCAAAGTTCTGAATTAATTTTTCCAGATTTCTCCCCGTCCCTGGGTTGTTTTTGCCACTGTGGCTTGGGTGGAGCCCGTTTTTATGACCTGGTGTTGTGGCAAAGACCTGCAGAGAGAGAGGTCATCTGTTGAAAGCTGGTTCTGAAAACTGTGAAAATGTCACTTTTTCTGGGGTTTGGGATTTCCTTTCCTCTGCACGAGATGATCCTGCAGGCAAGCTCAGCTTGAGGAACTCCTGCAGCTTCAGCCCACTCACCCTCAGCTCTCCCACCGCCTCCTCTTCCTCCTTTTGATGGAGCTGAGGAGGTGCCTTTGGACCATCCCCGTGGTGCCTCCACAGATCTCAGCTCATGTGAGGGGTTTGCCTTGAGCCAAACCCCACCAGCCACCCAAACCTAGAGACAATTCAACAGTGTCACAATAATTCTATGCCAAAATTCACAGAACACTGTGCCAAAATCCACATAACACCATGCCAAAATTCACATAATACTGTGCCAAAATTCACATAACACCAAGCCAAAATTCACATAACACCATGCCAAAAAAATAGCCACAAAAAAAAACCCTTGAGGTCCACCAAAGTCAACTCTGGGTGGGTTTTCACAGAATCACCAGGGTTGGAAGAGACCTTCAAGATCTCCAAATCCAACCCATCCCCAACACCTCAACTAAATCATGGCACCAAGTGCCACATCCAATCCTTTTCTCAACAATTTCAGGGATGGTGATTCCACCTCCTCCCTGGGCAGACCATTCCAGTACTTTATCACCTTTTCCATAATAAATTTTTTCCTAATATCAAACTTCCCTGCCAGGCTTCCATCACCCTTGGCCATGAGACCACCGAAATGGGTATAAATCCCTCTGGAGAGGGAGATGGGTGGGTTTTCACAGAATCACCAGGGTTGGAAGAGACCTTCAAGATCTCCAAATCCAACCCATCCCCAACACCTCAACTTAACCACAGCACCAAGCACCACATCCAATATTTTGTTAAACTCATTCAGGGACAGTGACCCAACCACCTCTCTGGGCAGACCATTCCAGTACTTTATCACCTTTTCCATAATATTTTTTTTTCCTGATTTCTAACTTCCCTGCCAAGCTTCCATCACCCTTGACCATGAGACCACCAAAACGGGTATAAATCCCTTTGGAGAGGGAGATGGGTGGGTTTTCACAGAATCACCAGGGTTGGAAGAGACCTTCCAGGTCTCCAAATCCAACCCATGCCCCGACACCTCAACTCACCCACAGCACCAAGTGCCACATACAATCTTTTGTTTAACTCATCCAGGGACAGTGACCCAACCACCTCTCCGGGCAGACCATTCCAGTACTTTATCACCCTTTCCATAATATTTTTTTTTCCTGATTTCTAACTTCCCTGCCAAGCTTCCATCACCCTTGACCATGAGACCACCAAAACGGGTATAAATCCCTTTGGAGAGGGAGATGGGAGCCCCCAGGTTGTTTCCCTGCCTTCCCAAGGAGATGTCCATCTGCCAGGACCCTCGTGGAGTGGCAGGACCCTCGTGGAGTGGGCTGTCCCCACATTACAACACTCTGGCTGGCAGGAAGAGCCCGGAGATGCCGGCCCTGGACGCGCCGCTGCGCCCAAACGGGGAGCGTTGAGCAATCGGGCCAGTTGGAAAGCCCTGGTGGCCAGAAATAAAAAGTGACTGTTTGTTTTCTAACGCCTCGAGGGGGGGCCGGGGCCGAGCAGGGGAGGGTTGGAGGAAGCAGCTGGAGATGGTTGGGCTCGGATTCCCGAGCAGTTCAACCGTGAGCCGGGACCTGCCGCTGACTTGTGGTTGCAGGGCGCTGGATGGAGATGCCTGCGGGGCTTTTCTTCTTTCTGGAGGTTGAGTTGGGCTGAATCTCAGGAGTTTCAGCTGGAAAAAAACTCACCTTCCTCTTCTCTAGCCCGTCAAACCTGTTTTCCATGCAGATTTGGCACTAGGAGACTCCTCATGCTGGGTTTCAGCTGTGTAGGAGGGATGGGTGGACGCTGGTTGTCCTCGTGGATGATGAATTCTTCTCCTGAAGCCACCTGTGGTGGTGCTTTTGGCATTTGGTGAGGGGCATGTGAGGGTGAGGACATCCCAAAATCTGACAGACTCCAGAAACACTTTATGATCAAGGTTAATACACCCCAGGATATAACCCGGGATGAAAACCCCTCATTTTCTCCCAAGGAAATCATTTCCCAGTGCCTTCCAAACACAAATCTCAGGAGTAAGGTTGGCTCAGAACCCAAATAACTCCTCTGAGTCAGTGAGCTGACATCAGATGGCCAAAGTGTGGATCAAATCCTTTGCAGCACCCGGAAATCAAAGTGTTCTTGTGTCTCCCACGGAGAAAATGTCTTTATGCTGGAAAATCTTAGGAAATTCGCCCACATTGCCTGCCCTGGTCCCCCCTTCTCTGCCAGATGTCAGGAGGATTTGGGAAGCACATGGCTGCTTCCCAAAAATTCTTGAGGAAACTGATTATCTCCTGCAAGGTAAAGTTTCCTTGGTGGAAATTCTCTTTCCCATGTGGAAATTTCAGCTCCTGAAGGCACGAGTTTAGGCTGAGCATCTCCCAGAAAGCCCCTTCCCATCCCTTCTCCAGAGGAACAGCAGGACCTGGAACCCAGTTTGGCCTTCCTGGGAAACCAGGAAATATCTTGACATCAAGCAGGATCTCGGTGGTGATGCTGCTCTGACTCAAAGTGTAGAAAACCCCCCAAAAAATACAGCAAGAATTTTGGGGAAGGCAGTCTGAGCTGCTCATTTGTTCTTCACGACCCTGCTACGCTGTGAGGATCATCCAGAGGAGGGGAGGCAGCGGAGGCATCACCCCCAGGGTTTGGGGACAGGGTTTGGGACAGGGTTTGGGGACAGGGTTTGGGACCTGCCAGGGGACAAGGCACAGACAGAGAGGATGCAGGCGCTGAGGTTTCACTTCAGGGAGGTGACGGAGAGGAACCCAAATGAACAGAAACCAATTAAAGCCTTGGAGTCAGCGTTGGCCCAAAACCACGGGGACAGGGCACAGCTGCAGCAGTGACTCCCTGGGGCTGTCCAGGGCAGGGATGGGTGCCAGGGATGCAGGCACTGCCACGGGATTTGGGTGTTTCCAGACCCCAGCAGCTTCCCAGATGGAGATGGCAGAGCCATTCCTGCCTGGCTCGCAGGAAAAGGGAGAGAAGGTGCAGAAATTCTGTCTGGAATTTCACAAAAGTTTGGGGCAGAGCACCCCTGTGTGAAAAAAATGCACTGACCCTGAAATCTGCTCTGGAGCGTCAGCCTTGGGGATTTCATCAGGATGGGGAGATGAGCTTGGGACAGGCATCAATCCTAAACCCAACACTGCTGCAAATCCTGCCTGAGCCCTGAGCAAAGAGGGGATCCCTTCCCGCAGTCAGAGCCCACCCCATTATCCTTCCTGAATCCCTGTTTCCTTCCCAGCCCCTCCTCAGCCACCAGCTATTTCCTCCTGGAAATCTGTTTGGGATTTCCACATGTGGGATGGGGTCCATGCTGCTGGTTAAGATCCCAAATGGAGCCCTGGGCTCTGAGAACACGCTGGAACACTAAAAACAGCTGCAGCAATCGAAGGCACCTCAGCTCCCCACAGCTCTGGGGTGGAAATGGAGAGAGCCCCGGGCAGGAGCAGGTGGCTCCAGGCGAGCACAAGGTGGTGGTTTCTGAGGAAGGACTCGGCCCTGCACATCTGGGCAAACCACCAGCGGGGTTTGTGGGGTCCCAGCCTCCAGATCAGCACGTGTTTCTCGTGTTGCTGCAGCTCAGCCCACAGTGGGTGCCCTGCTCCCCATCCCAGACATGGCAGGGGAGCTCCTCACCCTCTGATGGACACCGAGGGCTGGAGAGGGATTAAAGATCCTCAGGAGAGACAGAGAAAGGTGAGGACAGCACTGATGGGGCACCCACAGGTGCCATCCCCACCCCCAAAGCATCCCAGAGGAGCTCACAGCATCCCCATTGCACTTGGGATCCCAAAAATCCTCAGTGTGCAGCCAGCTCCTCTCAGCAGCAGCAATTCCAGGAGCTGTGGTGTCTGCAAAGGACACAGGGCCACGAGCATCCCCCAGCAGGGTTAGGGCAGGGATGCAGGAATTCCTGTAATCCCAATGATTTATCACAAAGTTCAAGATGGTTGTCCCATTTTAGGGCACCCCCATGGACCAAGCCCCCTGGGAAATCCAGATGGAAAAATGTCCTGGTTTCTGCTGGGATAAAGCTCATTTTCTTCTCAGCAGGGAATGAGCAATTGCATTGTGCATCTCTTCTTTCTCTTGGCTTTTATTCCTCTTTCCTTTTCATTATAATTATTTAATTATTATATTTTTATAATTGGAACACTAGAATAGTTTGGGTTGGAAGGGACCTTAAAACTCATCTCATTTCAGCCTCATCCATGTGTAGGGACACCTTCCACAATCCAAGGGTGCTCCAAACCTCATCAAACCTTGCCTTGAATATTTCCAGAGTTGGGGCAGCCACAGCTTCTCTGTGCCAGGATCTCCCCACCCTCACAGAGGAGAATTTCTTCCAAAAGTAAAGAATTTCTCCCTAATATTATTAAACTGTTCTTAACCCACAAGCTTTACATTTTTTTACATTTCCTCCCCCAGAAGGGGCAGCAGGGAATGAGGGAGTGACTGGGAGGCACCTGCCCATCAGCTGGGATGGCACCACGAGGTGACAGTGGGGAAATGCTCCCATTTCCCACGGCAGGAAGAAAAGGGGAAGCCTTGGAGCAGAACCATAAACAAGTGACCCCATCCCATGACCCCAAAGTGTCACACCCAGGGCAGAGCTGTGGCAGAGGAGCAGGGACAGATCCTCCTCCTCCTCCTCCCTGGAATGAAGGATCTCCCAGTGACCTCATTTTCCTCCCTTTCTATGCGTTACAACATTTTGAATCATTTCTTTCCTGCCTGGAGATGGATCCAGGAAATTATGGAAGAGGAAGGAGGTGACAGAGGCTCAACCCACCACAGTAAAACCAAATTAGGGCAAGGCAGAGACACCAAAACTCTCCCCATCACCTTTGAGACCCCACTCCTCCCAAAAACCTCCTCCACCCAAAAACCACAGTGCAAGAGAAATACAAAACATAGCACTTTAATGGCAGGGAGATATAAAAATTTACCGACAAAATGAACAAACCTCAGGCACACAATAAATAGGCAGCTCTGGTGGCACGCACACATGTGCAGCCCTGCTCTGGGAGGCACCAGCAGCTCACAGAGGGTGTGAAAAATCAGGATTTACACATGGATGACGCTGCCTGGACACGCTTGGGAGAGCCCCACACGTGCGTTTGGGAGGGTGAAGCCAAGCTATTCACACTACGCTGCAATCTTGAAAAATTAAAAACTCTATATATTTATATAAACTTTGGCTCTGGTCAGGAAAAATTAAGATTCCCCAGTTCTCACATTCAATATTTACATACAGAATCTCCGCATCTGTTCCCAAATTTCAAATCCACTTTGGTAGGAAAGATAAACTCATGAATCTCGTAGCAAAATAAATTTCAGGAGTTCTCTTCGGAAGTCACGCCCTGCCTTCCATCAGCAGGACTCTTTGAAGGGGGAAAGCTGATTCCTGGATATAATCTCCTAAATTTGAGCATTTTAAGGCTTTTCTCTTATCAAATTGCTGCTCTGAGCAAGGTCTGAGTTGCAGATTGTTGGGGCAGGTGCTCATAGCTGTTGATTTTTGGTTCTGCTTGACTGGCCATTAAAAGCAACACAAAGCAAAGCCAGCCCTGACCTTCCTGCACAGCCTGGATAATCTTTCCTCCCCTAGCCATGATCTGCAGACCAGTCCTAGGACCATAAAAATAATATTTTTATCATCAATCTTTCACAGGGGAAACACTGAACACCCAATTTATTCGCTCAGGGCAATTTTCACCGCTGGATTTGCGCAGAGTCTGCACTGGAAATGCAAGAACAAACCCAATTAAAAAAAAAAAAAAAAAAAAAAAGAGAGAGAGAGATAAAAAGGGATTTTGGGATTTTTAGGCACTCGTGGAACTCATGTGGGTGTGGATGAGCCCTGAGCAGGGGCTCAGACTGCGATCTGCTGGTTCTCTCGGAAGAGCGGCCGCGGGTGCGCCGTGCACATGTCCTGGAAGATCCGATAGCCCTGCTCGTGCTGGGGCTCCTCAGCCATGGGCAGCATGGGGCTGGAGCTGCAGCTCTTCCCAGCCTCGTCCACCACCTGCCTGAGGTACAGCTGCTCCACCTGGGACAAGGGAGAAAGGTTGGTGAGGGTGCTGAGTGAAGAGGGAGATCTTGGGGCACCCAAAGTTGTGCCAAAAGCTCCAGGAATCTCCTGCCCTAAGGATTTTTGACCCCAGAGCTGCTGCAGCTTCTCCAGGGGGAAGTTTCTAACCAGAACCCTAAGGACTGACCCCATACCCCATCCCCTCCTTCACCCTCCGATATTTCTCACCCCCACGGCTGCTCACCCCATCATTGCCTCATTTCAAATCCAGGGATTTGAATCCTCATCTCAAATCAGCCCAGGGATTTATTTCCCCATTTCCCACAGGAAAAGGCAGAACTCCCAGTGCCACTACAGGATCGGGAGGAAGAACCCTGATTTCCCTGCAGTTCACAAAGCTTGTGCAGTTTAGGAGCTCCACTTACAAACCCAGATCTGGGAATTTGATAAACAGCCCGAGCATGAATCAGGGAAAAAAAAACAAAAACCTCCACACTTCCACCCCAAATCCAGGCACCCAAACACCCTGTGGCTGCAGGGGTGGAGCTCTGCTGGCACAATTCCCACTGTACCTGGACAAGGATGAGTTTACACCTGAGAGGCACAGCGTCTGGGAACTCCTCCCCAAAGCACAGCATCACCCTGCTGTCCGGGAAGCGGCCCTGGTTGTTGTAGTACTGCTGCAGCTCTGTATGGACACAGGAAAACTCAGAATCTGCCTGGACTGGGCTGTCAGAGTCTGTTCCACACCCCTGGGATCACACACCCCACAGGGAAACTGCCTCTGATGGGGAGGAGTTTGCCCCAAAACACAGGCACATTATTTTTTTTCCTGGATTTGGCAGTGTCCCCTGCTCACCCAGAACACTTTGGAACCCAGCAGTGAACCCTTCAAAGAGGTCCAAGGGAAAGGGGCTCTGCCCCTTCAACCCCATCACAGCGCCCAAGGGGGTCCCACACTGGGTTCAAGCTCCAGAAACTCCTCGTGCGTTTTCCCAAGGTTTTGAGATCCCAGAATTGCCTCAGCTTTTCCAGGGAGCAGTTTCTGACCTGAGCCATGAGGATTATCCCCATTATTCCACCCTCTCCTCCACCCTCTTGAAGGTTTCCCAACCCCAAACTGCTGCCAGCCAGGAATGTTCACCACATCTCTCAGCTGATCAGCTTCAACCAACCCATCCAGGGACTGATTTCCCACAGCAAAGGGCAGAACTCCCAACCCCAGGAAAGCAGAAATCTCCTACAAACCTCTGAAGAACAAATTGGTGTCAAAAACCTTCACCACATCTTCCCGCTCCAGTTTGTTGGGCCTGTCCTTGTAAGCCATGGTGTTCCCGCTCCAGAACACCCTGCCCTGGCACAGCCTCTTGATGAAGATGCCCTGCTTGGTGCTGTGCAGGAGGACACCCCTCTCCAGGTGCCCAAAAAGCTTCCTGGTGATCTGCTTCTGCCGCTCGTTCTGGATGGCGTCGGCCGACGGGAACCGCACGTGCTCCAGAGTGTCCGGGGTGTAGAGCTTCTCCCCATGACCCGAGGGCTGCCCCAGAGAGATCCTACAGCCCTCAGAGCACGAGGTGCTGACGTGGCCAACCAGCCTCCCGCTGTAGTAGAAGCTGATCACCATCTGGGAGTAGCCTGGGGGGTGGAGGATGCAAGCGTTGTGTCAGGAAAGGGAAACTGCTCCTGGCTGCTGTGCCCCAATCCCAAATTCCTTTTCTTGATGGAGGGACATCTCCCTCAGGCTGTTACAGGGCTGAGCAGCAAGACACAGCTCCCAGTGTCACAGAATTATGGAAGGGTTGGGAGGGGGCTCTGGGGATCACCCAGTTCAACCCCTGTGCCCAGAGAGGAGCAGGGGACACAGGGACACATCCACATGGGGTTGGGATGTCTCCACCCTCCCTGGGCAGCTGCTCCAGGGGTTTGCCCCTCTCCATGGGAAGCTCTTCCTCACGCTGAAGTGAAGCTCTTTGTGGGTTCATTTCTGGCCATGAACCACATGGATCCCTCTTGCTGCCTCTGCTCCATGCCCCCCACACCACCCCATCCCAAAGGCTGCCTGATCCCAGCACCCCAAGGAACTCTCAGCCCCATAACTCCAGGCAGGATTCATCCCTGTGAATGAATGCAGCACCCCCTAAACCCCCCCTCAAGGCAGGGGACAGTGCCAGAGCCACCTCCTGCCAACACACCCAGACAGGGGCACTTACCTGAGTGATACTGCTCATAGCTGGAGTATCCGTTCATCAGGGGCAAGGCTGTGGGCACAGAAAGCCGAGCTGAGCCTGAATTCCCAGCTCCCAAATCCCAATCCCCCAGCTCCCCCATCATTTCCTGCCCCAGGTTTCCCATCTCCCACATGGGAGACGCCAGCAAGAATTCCAAGGTGGATTTTTTCATTCAACAGTCTGAATAAGGAAAATATAAAATAAACTGTTCCTCACTTCACATCCCCTGAACAGGAAGATTTTTCCTGCCCCAAAAATGTCCCAAGCTGTTGAATACTCACCAGGGCTGGGCTGCTGCACCCACCAGTCGGGAATTGGGGGGTTCCTGCAGCTCTCCTGGGGGGGTGAGGGGCTCCTCTTGATGATCCCCAGGTACTCATCCACACAGGGGGGCTGTGGGACAGCACACACCGGGGTCAGAGAGGGTTTGATGAGCACTCAGGGAGGCTCCAAAAGGCAATGCCAACCCATTTTTGGGGTTGGGAAGATCAAGCCTTGCATTGCCCAGGTTGGATAATTGAATAAGGCACTCGAGAGTCATTGAGGGGAAGCAGCCAGGGTGTGATGTGACAAGGGGCACAGAGCTGTGACATCCTGGGTGCACAGAGCTGCAAATCCACCCCTGCAGCTTCACAGGTGCAGATTTTGGGAAGGCAGTGCTTGGTCAGACAATCAGGACCGGGACTCACCTCCTTGATGAGCTCCTCGATGGCAGAGGAGCTGCAGTCCATGTCGGTGACATCGTTCAGGCTGCTCCCGCCCGCAATCCCCGCTTTGCCTGCAAGGAGGAGTGGGGATTGGGGTGAGAATGCTCTCACTCCCCCAGCACGGCTCATCTCGCTGAAGGGGTTCACCCTTTTTCACCCAGTGAAAGTTATGAAACCAAAAACCACGGCAGAGCCACGCAAAGGCACCTTAGGGATGCTCACAGCCCCTCCAGAGCTGCTTTTGGGGCCAAAAAAAAAAATCACTTTACAACAGGTTTTCCCCCTGCAAAGCAACCAGCAGCAAGAAAAATCAAAAATCTGGCTGGTGGCAGAGACAGAGCTGGAGGTGAGAAGAGGGTTTGGGTTTTTTTTTGAGCACCCCAGAGATTGGGGCTGCTGCTTCTCCTTTTTGCACCCCGCTGGTGGGAACCTACAGTGCCCATTTGCATAGGGGCAACACAGCCCCTGTGTGAACGGGCTGGAGGGGACAGAGATGCTAAAGGCAGATTTCCTGGCAGCAAAATCATCCTTTTTCTGCACTTTTTTACTCAAAAAAAAAAAAGAAAAAAAAAAAAAAAAAAAAAGGACTAAGCCACAGAGTCCCCTAACCACAGAGTTATAGTTGGTGTGACCTGAACCACGCAGCACATCAGAGCAGCTCTGTGCAAAATTATTGCTGCTGGTGAGGAAAGGGATTTATTGCAGCTCTTCACCATCCTCCTTCAGAGGACAGGGGATTTAGGGTCATGTCCCTCCCCCCAAGTGGGGATGGAGATTGGATTTGTCCCCACAGCATCCTTAGGGGATGGGAGCTCCCACGAGGCTGCAGCTGACCCCAATTTCCTTGGGGTTCAGGGGGTTCAAAGGACAAACCTGGCCTTTGTCCTCCCCTCCCTGTCACCCCAGGGGGACAAAGCAGTTCAGGCACAGAGCAGGGCACAGAGCAGGGGCTGTGCTCACAGGGTGGACCCACAGCCTTTACTGGGACACTCACATTTCTGCTCCTCCTCTGGCACGATCCTATAGACCTTGTAGGGCTCGGAGATGTCCAGCTGGGACCTGTCTGTCACCTCCTCGAAGTCAGGGCTCTTGTTGAGGGCGCAGCGGAGCCGCGTCTTCCACGTGGCCGGCTCGGCTTTGTCGCCTTCCTTGAACTTGCCTTTGAAAACAGCCCAGGCCTGCAGAAAAGAATGAGGAAAAAAAACTAAGAAAATCCTCCCTGTGAGCTCTACAAAGCCTCTCAAGCCCAGGGAGGAAGAGCTGGGGCTGCAGGGAGCATTTTGCATCTCGCAGCCTCTCGAGCATCCCCTGGGGATTCGTTGTTTCGCTCCTAGACTGCGGCCACCTGCACACCTGGGGTGGCTTTTTGGGGTGCAAAGCCCCAGAAATGCAGAAAAATCCTTTAAAACCCATGTTTTAAAAAAGCAGAGGTCAAAATCATTATATGTGGCTTTAGCTCTGCACCCACAGGTTGAGAGCTGGGAACACAAGGAATCGCTGGTCAAATAAAAATCAAAATAAAACTTATCTTTCCAGCTCCTGGCTAGTAAATGAATAAAGAATCAAACTGGTTTCTCTAAGATCAGAGCATAATTTGTGCTTTTGGTAAGAGAATATATTTTAAGCCTGAAGGGAGGTTTTTTTTTACTTCTTTTATGGATATTTCTGTATTTTCAAATGGCTGAGTTCAATGCCATCCTCATAACTCAGTGCTCCCAAACCAGTTACCATTGCCCTGCAAATAAATCCCTCACCAGTACAGATATTTGGAAGTGGGAGCAGAGGGAAGGGAATTTGCAGGGAAAGAAATGACATTTTTGCTTCAGGATGGAATTGTCCCATTTTTTCCCAAAAGTGGAAATTTCCCTTTTCAATGAAATCCTTCCTTCCTGAAAAGTTTTTTTTTTTTTTTCAGTTTTTGGGTCTTTTTAACATAAATCCAGCATTTTATCAAGAAAAGCTGACAAGTTTAGAGCAGGTCAAAGGCAGCACATCCAGCTCCTTCTCATGTCAGACCTGCTGAAAACAAACTTAAAAGTGGTACTAACTTTTAAAAAAAGGAATAAATCATCCCCAAAAAAGCCTGGGAGACCAATTGCAGCAAGAGTTAAAGATGCAGAAACCACAGAAATCATGGATATGTCGCAGCAAGGGACAAAAGCAGCGCCACAGAGCTCAGGATCACCGAAAAAAAAGCCTCCCCACCTTGAAGATGGAAGCATCCACCTCCTGGTTGTAGTCCTGCTTGCCGGCGTGCTTCCACGGGATGCGGAACATGGACTTGTCCTCGTTCTCCCAGATGAGCCCCGGGTAGAGCTCGCTGTCGATCTGCTCGATCAACCACTGCCGCAGGCGCCGGCCGCCGCTGCGGTCACACATCCTGCAGGGAGGGACACAGCCGCCCTGTCAGCATTCATCCCATTCCATCCCAGTGCCATCCCAGTCCATCCCAGTGCCATCCCAGTGCACCTGGGGAGCGGGGACTGGGCTGCTTTGCTCCGTACTCGGCTGGCACCGGCACCACCTGCAGCGTTTTGCCTGCAGAATGAGATGCTCGAAGTGTCCTTCAACCAAACTTCTGGATTCCTCCCCCGTATG
>CM019224.1:18522121-18533296 GCA_009741485.1 Malurus cyaneus samueli
AGTGTGACAAGGGGACAGCTGTGTCACCTGAGTGCCCATCTGTGCCCTCTGTCCCATCCACGCTGCCGTCTCCGTGCCTGCTCACTTCCTTCTCTAACCTTACCCATCATCCTGCTGCTGCTCTCGGTCCCTTCCTTCCTTCTTTGCCCCTCCAGCCCCATTTGCCAGCTCAAACCCACAGCTGCAATCTCCAGCAGCGAGGCTGGGCAGTCCCAGGGAGCATCTTCCCCATTCCTGTCTCCCAGAGCCCCACCCGAGCTCCCTGAGACGAGGGAAACTGAGGCAGCTCAGCGCCAGGAGGTGCCCAGAAGAACCAAACTGTTCCTCACAGGTTTTACCCGCCGAGGAATGAGGCTTTTCCACCCACGAGGGCCATTCCCTCCCCGGTGCTGACATCACAGGGAGCACTGGTGGGAGTTTCAAGGAAAAGGCAGCTCTTGCTAAATCCCACGGTCAGGAAAACACATCCAGGAGCCTCCACCCTTGGCTGTGCCCCGCGTGCTTCAGGGAAAGGGTTTCAAAACCCCTGGAAAAGCTCAGAGGTGATGGAAAAGCAGCTTCAAAGGGAAAGGGAGGAAGGTGTGGTGGCTGCTGAGCTCAGGCTGGAGTTTGGGGTGCGAGGAGGAACAGTTGGGGTGGAGGGAGGGCACAACCAACCCCACAGCAGGGTCTGTGCTGGGAGCAGGGCGTGGGAAGGGCTGGGGACAACCGGGACAGGGGAAACACCGCAGGGAATCTCCAGCACCGCGGGTGTTTTGTAATGCCCTGGAGCACTTTCCACCCTCTCCACGGGTGTTTTGTAATGCCCTGGAGCACCTTCCATCCTCTCCAAGGGTGTTTTGTAATGCCCTGGAGTGCTTTCCACCCTTTCCACGGGTGTTTTGTAATGCCCTGGAGCGCTTTCCACCCTTTCCATGGGTGTTTTGTAATGCCCTGGAGCACTTTCCACCCTCACCACGGGTGTTTGTGCGAGCTGGTGACAATGGGGCACGGCCACATCCTGCGTGTGACAACGCCCATGAAGATAATTTGGTCTTGGGCAAGGGGCTGGCCTTTGGGCCAATGTCACTGTCTGTCACCGTGCCGTCCCTGTTCTCTGGACCCCCAAGAACCCTCTCCAAGGGCTTCACGGCCGGAGGGACCCCAGGGTCCTGTTGGTCATGGGGTCATCGCATGATGCCAGTGGCTGCTGCCTCCAGGGCCAGGTGGGGGCTGTGCTTTTAAAGACCTTTCCTTTTGCCTTTAAAGTCCTTTTCCTTCGCCTTTTCCTTTCATCTTTAAGCCTTTCCCTCTGCTTTCCAAGGCTTCCCAGGTCAGAATTGCAGCTGTGATCCGTGCACTGAGTGCTCCCGGGTTGAATGTGCCGCTGTCATCCATCCCATCCCAGCTGCAGGAATCCAGCTCGGCCCCGCTCCATCCTCCCTCCCCTCCACGGGACGGGAACCCGTCCAGCCAGAGCCGCTGCTCTCCCAAAACCTGCTGCTCCACCTCATTCTGGGGAGGAAAGATCGGAGATTTCTCCACCCGCACTTGCTGCTGCCTGTCAGCTGCCTCTGACAGCGGGGCACTGGCTGGCAGAGGGAGCCCTGGCACATCCCAGCGTGCCCAGATTTCCTGGAACTGCTCTCAAGAGCCCTCCTCCCTCTCCTCTCCCCTGTCCGCCTCCAGCTCCCGCTGCGCTGCATTCCCGGGAATTGGCCCCGCTCCTTCCTGAGCTTCCCAAGGCACAAACTGCTCTCTGGTCCCTCCCACTGCCTCCTGACTCGAGAAAACAACCGTGGGTTTAGGGTTTTCAAGAGCTTTCTGAAGTGCACTCGCATCATATCGGGCACTTCTTTTTATTTTTCTCTTTTTTCTCTTTTTTTTTTTCTACTTTTTCTCTTTTCTTTTCTTTTCTTTTTTCTTTTCTTTTCTCTTCATTTTTTTCTCTTTTATTTCTCTTTATCTTTTTCTTTCCCTTTCTTTCCTTTCCTCCTTTCCTTTCCCTTTCATTTCCTTTCCTTTTCTTTCCTTCTTCCTTTCCTTCCTTCTTCCTTTCCTTTCCTCTTTCCTTTCCTTTCCCTTTCCCTTTCTCTTCCTTCCTTCTTTTCCTCCTTCTCCTTCTCCTTCTCTCTTTCCTTCCCCCCTTTTTCCTTTTCCTCTTTTCCTTTCCTTCTTCCTTTTCCTTTTCCTTTCCTTTTCCTTTCCTTTTCCTTTTTCATTTTCCTTTTCCTTTTTCCTTTCTCCTTTCCTTTTCCCTTTCCTTTCTCCTTCCTTTCCCCTTTTCCTCTTCCCTTCTTTTTCCTTTTCCTTTCCCTTTCCTTTCCTTTTCCTTTTCCCTTCCACATGCAAACCCCCAACTCCATGTAACAAACACCATTCCCAAAATCCAGCTGCATGCAGAGGAGCCGTGCCTGCTCACAAACCGCTCCAATTCACTCCCGAGGGTGCCTCACCTCCCGCAGCAGGGTCCTCTCGTACTCCTGCAGCTGCTGCTGGAATCCCGAGTTGGGGCTGACGTAGGAGCGCACGGCCTTGGTGGCAGCCAGGCAGCTGTGCCAGCCCAGCTCTGTCACTGTCATCAGGTAGGCCACCAGGATGGTGGTGCTGCGGGACACCCCGGCCAGGCTGGGGCGACACCGGGAGCGGGGTCAGGGAGAGGGATCCCGCAGGAATCACCCGCTGAAGGGTTAGCGGGGATCCCTGGCGTGGGCGGGGATGGGTAAAGAGCTCTCTCATTCTGTCACCGCTGCTGTCACCCGCTGTCCCCTCCTCAAGCCTGTTCCCACGGGGATGTCAGGATCCGTGCCCCATCCGGGGATCCGCGGTAGAAATCCCCAGCGTGTCCCGCCGTGTCCCGCTCTCCTCCCGTCCGTCCCGCCCTTCCCCAGCGATGTCCAGCACCAGGGACGTTTTTGGGGAGCCCCAGAGGGCGGGTGGGGTGTGAGGGGGTCCCAGCAGCTCTCACCAGTGCACCAGGCAGCCTCCCCCCGCCAGCCGGCACTCGTGGATGAACTGGATGCACTCCTTGAAATGCTGCAGCCTGCGCGGACAGAGGGGAAGGTGAGCAGGAAGGGGCTGCCGACCCCGCCCGCACCGGGACCCCGGGACAGCGGCAGTGTCACCCTCAAGGACTTCCCACCCCCCTGGGGCCACCGGCGTGGGGTGGGAGCAGAGATTTTTCCTCTCCCGAAATAACCCGGGAGATTTCCCAGCGGATTTTCTGCTTCCCAGGGGATCAGGGAGCGCTGGTGATGCCGTCAGAGAAATCAGCCGACCCCAGGGGCACAGCCTGCAGGGAAAGGTGTCACCCTGTGCCCCTCCCATTATCCTGCTCAGCCCTAATTCCCAACAATGCCAGAACTGTGGAAAATGGAGAGGTGCCGCAGGAGGAAGAAAAAGAGAAAAGGGAAGGGAGAAAATGACATTTTGCCCGCCAAGCACAGGAAGGCCCAGAGAAATGCCCACACCAGGCAGGCAGAGCTGCCACAGCAGCACAGGCACATCCACGAGTGCTGCCAGCATTCCCAAATCACACCCAGGAGCTGCTGGCGAGGCAGAGGAAACTCATTGCCCCAAAACAGAGCATTTCGCAGCAAAACGGGGCGGGTTGGAGCCTGGCTTCCTGATGGAGACCTGGAAAAGGGGATAACTGATCCCTGGGAACACCCCTGGGTGTTGATGGCAGGCTCTGGTGGGACACAGCCCTTCTGCTCATCCCTGGATGGATATCCAGGAGCTGCTGATCCACAAATAGAACCGACCCACTAGTTCCCTTATACGCTTTACTTGAACAAACCTGCGCAACTAACAGGTTCCCTCGCAGCATCAGACCACTCAAGGCACCACGTCTTAGGAGCCCCCGGGCGGGTATTTAGAAATAGGTCGAGGATAATTATCACCTTGACATCTCCATATTCGTGGCTCAGTCATCACTATTTGCACCTCAGAGTGCTGCCTCACGTGTCGAAGCCAGAAGCCTCTGTGAGTTAATTTTTATATATAATACCTGCACACGGACATCACAGCAAGAATATAGAGTGGTCCACTCTGTTAAGTTCAAGGCTACGGGAACGTGTTTCGATTCATCTCCAGCTAGCACAGGGGATATTATCCCTATGGTTTTATTGCTGGAGTTGCATGGAAAGCAACAGAAAATTGAATGCATGGACAATGTTAATACAATGCTTATTTTTCGTTTTTACCATGACAGATCAGGATTTGATTAGTTTTCCTGCAGACACAGAACTTATTTTATGCACACTGCTCTAAATCAGCTTGGTTAAGGCAAAAGCTTCAAACCGAGCCCAGCTTCATGTGTGGCCTCTTGCAAAACCTGCTTGCTCTGGTTTTATGGGCTAAGCCAGGTTTGACCAATCCTGAATAGTTTGATCATCACTACAAAAAAAAAAAAGAGCAGTTATGAAATCTGAATATTTTCTTCAAAGTTTGGATATGGGACCCTTTTTCAGATCTATCTCCAATTCCTGGATATGCTTGATACATCCTCACACTGAAATATATGGCAAACACTGAATGAATTTTGGAACTCTTTAAAAAATCTTGACAGAAAGCAATGAGAAAAGCCATACTTTTAAAAAGGAGAAGATGGGCATTGGTTGTTGGAACTGCTCTCCTAAGCAAGCCTGGTGTGACTTTCCAAAGGCATCCTCCTGTTTCCAGGCAACCAGGGCTGTGCTCCTGCCTCTTAAATTGTAACCGTCTCTGCACTTTGCTTATTAATTCTTCAGTAAATGGAGGCAAGTTTCCATTCCCTTTGATGGCTAATGTACTTTATGGTTCAGGAAACAGCCCTGGATTTGATAGTTTCTATTCAGAAGAAGCTCAGACCTAAGTAAAAGAGCCATTCAGGACTTGGAGGTCGTAGGAGGATAACAAAGTTCTGCCTGCTGCAACTATGAGAGCTGGGAAAACATTTTCAGATTTTTTTTTTTTTTTTTCATGAAGGAAAATACATGTCCAAGTATTTGGATTGACTGAACAGCTTTGCTAATGTTTAATCAGATGGCTTCTGGAAGAAACTGCTGGAAAAAAACCCACACCACTTTGAAATGAAGACATATGCTTTGATGCCTCCAAAATGAGAGCTTTAATTCTTTTTCTATCTTAAAGAATTTCTTGCTTTGAAGGCAACAGAAATTTTAGCTTAAATTTGGCAATGATTTAATTTGAAGAAAATATTTAACTCACTCTGAAATGTTTATACATACTCATATTATTTAATAATAACTTAAAGCCAGCAAGAGAGAGCCAATTTGGGTCTTACACAAATCCCTATCATTCCCATGCTGGAAACACTCTTCTACTTTTATTTTAGGCAATTAACTTTTGCTTTCTTCTCATGACAACAGCATTGCCCTGTATGAAATAAGGTAATTTGAATAAAGCAGTGCCAATTATTTGTGGGAAAGAGGAGGAAGGAGAACACATTGCATTTGCCACAGATGCCCAGATGCCACATTTAGCTGCCCAGTGGAATAATTCCAAAAATCAATGAAAAATTAAATTTCCTGACTGCAAACACACACACAAAAAAATGGATTTGAAGCCCTGGAATGTTATTTACTACTCAAAAATGAACCCCAGCTTCTGGGAAGCTCAAGGATTATATAAAATTTCACAGCATGGGTGGAATAAACCTTGATCCTGCAGAACCTGAGCTTTTATTGACTGACAGCTGCCAAGAGGAAAAAGGCTGGGAAATCACTTACAGGTTCTGACTGGATGAATCCGAGGCCGAGATACACAGATAGGTCATGTCCTGCAATCCAAAATAAAACAGCAATAAAATACCTCCAAGAAGCAGTAAATCTTCCTTTTCTCTCTCTTTTCCCTTCCTCAGCTGAGCCAGAGAGGAGGGCAAAGCTGAAAATCCCTTTGGGGTTTGCTGCACCCCAATAGATGGGTGAATCCATCCCACCCCTGGCTGTTTGGTCCCATTTTTTCCCAGAGGACAGGCCAGGCTGTGGGGACATTTCCACTGCTCAAAGAGCCCCCCAAAGCACCCTTTTCCAGACCCCAAACCCCACCAGGAAGATGGGTGTGAACAGGCACTGACAGAGCCACTCTCATCAATGAGTTATTTCCTCCTCGTCCTTTTAATACCCCATAAATCATCTGCTGCCTGCTGGCCTAGGTCAGATTACTTTCCTCCCCTTAAAACATCGCTTCCTCGATCAGAAGCTAAATTTAGATCCTTTTTATCTCGGGGTTTGGGGGTATTTTTAATAATTTCTTAGCAAAACAGGGGGAAATCCTGCAGTGCCAAGGACTGCCCCATCTCCATCAGGATCATCCTGGCTCAGGCAACCCGACACCACCAGGAGGGTGGAGAAAGTGGATTATTCAAGGAGGGAAGGGGCGGATATTATTCAYGATGGGAAAAGGGATAATTCGGCGCTGGAATGACCCACGCTGGAAGGATGAGCACGGACAGATTTTCTCATCCACCGCTCCACTCTGGGTACCATCCCAACNAGGCAGCCTCCCCCCGCCAGCCGGCACTCGTGGATGAACTGGATGCACTCCTTGAAATGCTGCAGCCTGCGCGGACAGAGGGGAAGGTGAGCAGGGAAGGGCTGCCCGACCCCGCCCGGCACCGGGACACCCCGGGGACAGCGGCAGTGCCACCCCCAAGGACTTCCCACCCCCCTGGGGCCACCGGCGTGGGGTGGGAGCAGAGATTTTTCCTCTCCCGAAATAACCCGGGAGATTTCCCAGCGGATTTTCTGCTTCCCAGGGGATCAGGGAGCGCTGGTGATGCCGTCAGAGAAATCAGCCGAGCCCCAGGGGCACAGCCTGCAGGGAAAGGTGTCACCCTGTGCCCCTCCCAATTATCCTGCTCAGCCCTAATTCCCAAACAATGCCAGAACTGTGGAAAATGGAGAGGTGCCAGCAGGGAGGAAGAAAAAGAGAAAAGGGAAAGGGAGAAAATGACATTTTGCCCCGCCAAGCACAGGAAGGCCCAGAGAAATGCCCACACCAGGCAGGCAGAGCTGCCACAGCAGCACAGGCACATCCACGAGTGCTGCCAGCATTCCCAAAATCACACCCAGGAGCTGCTGGCGAGGCAGAGGAAACTCATTGCCCCAAAACAGAGCATTTCGCAGCAAAACGGGGCGGGTTGGAGCCTGGGCTTCCTGATGGAGACCTGGAAAAGGGGATAACTGATCCCTGGGAACACCCCTGGGTGTTGATGGCAGGCTCTGGTGGGACACAGCCCTTCTGCTCATCCCTGGATGGGATTCCAGGAGCTGCTGATCCCACACTGAACCAGCCATTCCTTTCCTTTCTGACAAAACCTGCCCGTCCCTGCTCGCCCTCAGCACCACGCTGAGCCCCGGGGCAGTTTTGAGGCAGAAAACCTCATTCTGGTCACTTTGTGCTGCTCCCTGAGCAGCCAGGCCTGGGTTTTCCAGGAACAGAAAAGGGTCCCTTTGGCAGCGCCTCTGCTCCAGCGCCGGACTTCCTCCGGCTCCGCGTGACGGGGTGGGCGGGAGCCTTCCTGATTTCTCAGAAGCCAAGCCATGACCTCCCACTCTTATTCCCACTGTGCCCCGTGCCGGGGGAGCTGAATTTCCCTCAGGGAACCCTCCAGAATCTCCTCCATCCCTGCCTGCCCATGGAGAAGGGCGCTCTTCATCCTGCCCTGGCAGCACTGGGCTCGACACCTTCCAAAAAGTCACACAAGGATGAATTTATCCTTTATCCAGGAAAATCCTTTATCCAGGAATAGCAGGAACAGGAGCAGAGATCAGGGAGTCTCTGACACTGTGGTCAGGCTGAAGCCTCTCATTCCTGGAAGGATCAGCCCGAGGATCTCCCAGCCCCGTGGCAAATGGAGCGTCACCCTTTGGGATTTGCCTGAAGCTCATCCCAGGGGATTTCAGAAGCTCATCCCAGGGGATTTCACCCGGTTCTGCTGATCCTCAGGGAGCACCCAACATCCCCCAGGGGCTGCAGGTGCTGCCCAAGCTCTCCAGCCCTCCCCTTCAGCCCCACGAACACCCCGTGCTGCAAGGACACGATGCTCATTCCTCCAGCCTGCATCCCTCTCCCAACACATCCCAAATCGGGATTTTATCCCCCTATCCATCCTCACCCACCCCACGGCTGTTTTTCCCCAGGCAGGCAGCCAGAGGGAAGCTCTCCCTGTGCTTTTCCAGCCCCAAAGCGTGGGATCAGGGAGGAGAATGGCCACACTGTGCTCCTCAGTCACAAGCAGGACACAAAGTTCACCAGGATTGTGAAATGCAAGGCATAAACTGACAAGCAGAAAATAGTTTCTTGAATAACTCTTCCTTCCTGCAGGCAGCCTCGTCTTTTTTTTTTTTTTTTTTTTTTTCTTTTTCCTTTTTTTCCCCCTTTTGTAGACACGCCAGAAATGCAAAGAAATGAGCGAAGGGGAAAAAAATAACAACCAAAAATCCCAGTTCTTGCTGAAGCAGGGTTTTCTTGTAAAGCTTCTCTTTCCGCCTCAGCCGGACCGTGAGCAAGCAGAATTCCAGCCCTGGGCATGGCTGTTCCCGAGGATGCTGGAAAAACCTGCAATTCCACAGGCAGAGCTCAGTCTGGGCCCTGGGAATTAAATTTTGATGCTTTTTAGGGTTTGTGAGGAGAGGAAAAACCCTCTCAGAGTCACCAATTTGCTGTTTGAAATGGATGATTTATGGGTGCCTATCACCCAAAGCAGCAGCATCCCACAAAATCCTGGGAATTCCTCCCAGATCCTCAGAGCAGCTTCATCTCCAAAACATCATTCCAAGACTTATGAGCATCTGTGCTTTATATGATTAAAAAAAAAAGTTAATTTTAATAAATTTTTTCTTTCAAAAAAAAAAAAATGCCTGGAAGACTGACACAAATCATCTTCCTAATTCTCCAATTTTCAACACTGCCCAGTGGAATAATTCCAAAAATCAATGAAAAATTAAATTTCCTGACTGCAAAACACACACACAAAAAAATGGATTTGAAGCCCTGGAATGTTATTTACTACACAAAAATGAACCCCAGCTTCTGGGAAGCTCAAGGATTATATAAAATTCACAGCATGGGTGGAATAAACCTTGATCCTGCAGAACCTGAGCTTTTATTGACTGAAAGCTGCCAAGAGGAAAAAGGCTGGGAAATCACTTACAGGTTCTGACTGGATGAATCCGAGGCCGAGAAATACGATAGGTCATGTCCTGCAATCCAAAATAAAACAGCAATAAAATACCTCCAAGAAGCTATTCTTCCTTTTCTCTCCTCTTTTCCCTTCCTCAGCTGAGCAGAGAGGAGGGCAAAGCTGAAAATCCCTTTGGGGTTTGCTGCACCCCAATAGATGGGTGAATCCATCCCACCCCTGGCTGTTTGGTCCCATTTTTTCCCAGAGGACAGGCCAGGCTGTGGGGACATTTCCACTGCTCAAAGAGCCCCCAAAAGCACCCTTTTCCAGACCCCAAACCCCACCAGGAAGATGGGTGTGAACAGGCACTGACAGAGCCACTCTCATCAATGAGTTATTTCCTCCTCGTCCTTTTAATACCCCTAAATCATCTGCTGCCTGTGGCCTAGGTCAGATTACTTTCCTCCCCTTAAAACATCGCTTCCTCGATCAGAAGCTAAATTTAGATCCTTTTTATCTCGGGGTTTGGGTATTTTTAATAATTTCTTAGCAAAACAGGGGGAAATCCTGCAGTGCCAAGGACTGCCCCATCTCCATCAGGTCCATCCTGGCTCAGGCAACTCAACATCACCAGGAGGGTGGAGAAAGTGGATTATTCAAGGAGGGAAGGGGCGGATATTATTCAAGATGGGAAAAGGGATAATTCGGCGCTGGAATGACCCACGCTGGAAGGATGAGCACGGACAGATTTTCTCATCCACCGCTCCACTCTGGGTACCATCCCAACCTCCCCACGCCATCAAACCCACCAAAAACCACCCCAAAAAACCCCGACACCCAATCCCCGGCTCCAGCGGCTCTCCTCCCCACGGATGTCCCGCTCCCCGCCGAAATGAGCGGGGCCGCTGCAGAAGCGCTGCCCGGAGCTGCGGTTGCGGGCTCGGGGCCGTGATTGACAAGTTGCTCAACCCCGCTTTCCCCCCCCTCTCCGTGTCTTTCCGCTTCCCCTTGGCGCTCCGTGCGGTTTGCTCCGTGTTGTAAGCTCTCCGGCGGTTTGCTCCCCGTCTGGCCGAGCCCCGCCGCTGCCCCCGCCTCCGTCCCTCCTTTCGCTCTGCCGAGATCTCAGCGGGGAAAAGGCTCCGGCTGGGGTTGTGTTGGGGTTCTCTCCCTATTGTGGCCTCACAAAAGGATGAGGAGCTCTGGAAGTGCTGTTCCCTTTCTGCAGCATCCCAAAATTGGGGTGAAGCACCCCCAGCGTGAGGAGGATGTGGAGCTGCTGGAGAGAGTCCAGAGGAGGCACAGAGCTGCTCCGAGGGCTGGAGCCAGGCTGGGAGAGCTGGGGGTGTTCATCTGGAGAGGAGAAGCTCCAGGGAGAGCTCAGAGCCCCTTCCGAGACCTAAAGAGGCTCCAGGAGAGCTGGAGAGGGACTGGGGACAAGGGATGGAGTGATGGACACAGGGAATGGGGTCACACTGCCAGAGGGTGCATTTAGATGGGATATTGGTAGAATTGTTCCCTGTGATGATGGGCAGGCCCTGGCACAGAGAAGCTGTGGCTGCCCCTGGATCCCTGGCAGTGCCCAAGGCCAGGCTGGATGGGGTTTGGAGCATCCTGGAACAGTGGGAGGTGTCCGTGGCCATGGCAGGAGGTGGAATGGGATGGGATTCAAGGTCCTTTCAACCCAAAGCAGTCCACGATTCTGTGATGTGACGATCTGTAGGATTTTCCCCTCACCCTATGGCTGTGCCATCCTCACTGTCCTGCCGTGCCCACCCCCTCCCGGCTGTGCCCCCCGCTCCCCGCACATCCCGGGGGCCGAACCTGCGGCTGCTCCCGGCGCACAGAACCGCCCGGGTGGGATTTGTGCACATCCCACCCCTCCGGCATCACCCCAGCTCCACCCTGCCTCAGTTTCCCCGCCGGCAGCTCCGGGATCAGCAGCAGAGGGGGAACCCCGAGCGGGCAGTGCCGTCCCGCCGTGTCCCCTCCCGCCGGGCTCCATTCACGGGGCACCGCCGCCCTCTCGTGGGGACCCCCCGGCAGCACCGGGCACCGGGCCAAGGCGT
>CM019224.1:18533321-18546822 GCA_009741485.1 Malurus cyaneus samueli
CGCTCAAAGAGCCCCCCAAAGCACCCTTTTCCAGACCCCAAACCCCACCAGGAAGATGGGTGTGAACAGGCACTGACAGAGCCACTCTCATCAATGAGTTATTTCCTCCTCGTCCTTTTAATACCCCATAAATCATCTGCTGCCTGCTGGCCTAGGTCAGATTACTTTCCTCCCCTTAAAACATCGCTTCCTCGATCAGAAGCTAAATTTAGATCCTTTTTATCTCGGGGTTTGGGGGTATTTTTAATAATTTCTTAGCAAAACAGGGGGAAATCCTGCAGTGCCAAGGACTGCCCCATCTCCATCAGGTCCATCCTGGCTCAGGCAACTCAACATCACCAGAGGGTGGAGAAAGTGGATTATTCAAGGAGGGAAGGGGCGGATATTATTCAAGATGGGAAAAGGGATAATTCGGCGCTGGAATGACCCACGCTGGAAGGATGAGCACGGACAGATTTTCTCATCCACCGCTCCACTCTGGGTACCATCCCAACCTCCCCACGCCATCAACCCACCAAAACCACCCCAAAAAACCCCGACACCCCAATCCCCGGCTCCAGCGGCTCCTCCTCCCCACGGATGTCCCGCTCCCCGCCGAAATGAGCGGGGCCGCTGCCAGAAGCGCTGCCCGGAGCTGCGGTTGCGGGCTCGGGGCCGTGATTGACAAGTTGCTCAACCCCCGCTTTCCCCCCCCCTCCGTGTCTTTCCGCTTCCCCTTGGCGCTCCGTGCGGTTTGCTCCGTGTTGTAAGCTCTCCGTGCGGTTTGCTCCCCGTCTGGCCGAGCCCCGCCGCTGCCCCCGCCCTCCGTCCGTCCCTTTCGCTCTGCCGAGATCTCAGCGGGGAAAAGGCTCCGGCTGGGGTTGTGTTGGGGTTCTCTCCCTATTGTGGCCTCACAAAAGGATGAGGAGCTCTGGAAGTGCTGTTCCCTTTCTGCAGCATCCCAAAATTGGGGTGAAGCACCCCCAGCGTGAGGAGGATGTGGAGCTGCTGGAGAGAGTCCAGAGGAGGCACAGAGGTGCTCGAGGGCTGGAGCCAGGCTGGGGAGAGCTGGGGGTGTTCATCTGGAGAGGAGAAGCTCCAGGGAGAGCTCAGAGCCCCTTCCGAGACCTAAAGAGGCTCCAGGAGAACTGGAGAGGAATGGGGACAAGGGATGGAGGATGGACACAGGGAATGGTCAACTGCAGAGGTGGGTTTAGGGATATTGAAGAAATTTTTTCTGTAGTGGGCAGGCCCTGGCACAGAGAAAGCTGTGGCTGCCCCTGGATCCCTGGCAGTGCCCAAGCCAGGTTGGGGTTTGGAGCACCTGGACAGTGGGAGGGTCCCTGCCATGGCAGGAGGTGGAATGGGATGGGATCAAGTCCTTTTCAACCCAAAGCAGTCCACGATTCTGTGATGTGACGATCTGTAGGATTTTCCCCTCACCCTATGGCTGTGCCATCCTCACTGTCCTGCCGTGCCCACCCCCTCCCGGCTGTGCCCCCCGCTCCCCGCACATCCCGGGGGCCGAACCTGCGGCTGCTCCCGGCGCACAGAACCGCCCGGGTGGGATTTGTGCACATCCCACCCCTCCGGCACCATCCCAGCTCCACCCTGCCTCAGTTTCCCCGCCGGCAGCTCCGGGATCAGCAGCAGAGGGGAACCCCGAGCGGGCAGTGCGGTCCCGCGTGTCCCCTCCCCGCCGGGTCCATTCACGGGGCACCGCCGCCCTCTCGTGGGGACCCCCCGGCAGCACCGGGCACCGGCCCCGCATCGCTGCGGGTCCCGCCTGCTCCCCAAAAGCCAGCGAGTGATGCCCCTGACCCCAAACACCCCACTGCCCTTCCCCAAAAGCGGCGCTGCGCCCCTTTGGGCGGCACTGCCCAGTGTAAACTGGTGTAAATCGGTGTAAATCGGGGTAAATTCATCATTGCTTCTCCCCGGCCAGGAAAAGCTCCCGGGTGTCCCCCTGCACTTCCCAGCCCACAAGACCCCAGGCGGGCACACACCTCCAGCACGGGCTTGGCGCGGTTGTGAACGGACAGGATGTGGGTCACCCCCTTGCTCAGCAGCTTCTCACGGTCCTCAGAGTCTGGAAATGGGAGCCACGGGGGAATAACCCACCCTTTTGGGACCACAGCCACCCACACCCATCACTGCCCACCCCTTTACCCCAATTCCAGCCCTTCCCGCTGCCTCTCACCCCACAGAGTGCAGGAAGGGAGATTGGACACCTCCTTCCAAGAAGAATCTCCCTTTTGGCTAAAGCCATCCCAAAAATCAGGAATTATCCAGAGAAATTGAAAAGCCAGTCACCCAGCAGCCACCCACACCCATCACTGCCCACCCCTTGACCCCAATTCCAGCCCTTCCCATGGCCTCTCACCCCACAGAGTGCAGGGAGGGAGATGGGACACCTCCTTCCAAGGAAAATCTCCCTTTTGGCCTAAAGCCACCCCCAAAATCAGGAATTATCCAGAGAAATTATAAAAAGCTGTTGTGTCCTCGCTGTTGAGATTTTCAGGCACGCCCAGGGTTTCCTGGTGTTCCAGCATGGCCAGTGACCACAGCTCCCTTTCCTGGGCTCAAGTGTGGGATCATTGGCATTTGGGATGGGGATTTCGGGCAGCTTTGGGTCTCTGGAAGATGCTGACATTCCCAGGAGAGGGAATCCTCCAGCCCTGCCAGCTCCCCGGGGATCCCACAGCACAGACACACACTTACCACGGATATTCCCGAGGTAGAGGCCGGTGACAATCTGGGAGGTGACAAAAACGAGACAGAGTTCAGATGGCACCAGGCACCTCTAACATGGGAACAGCAAGCTCCAGGTCTGGCTCCAGCAGGACCAGGGCACCTGGACCCAAATTCCCCAGCCCATGCCCAGAAAAAGCCCCCAAATCCGTGGATTAACAACCAAAAAAAGGCTGAGCCCAAACCCCTCAGGAGTGCAGAGCTCAGGAAAACTCAGCACAGAAATGGGAGAGGGTTGGATGCCATCCTGTGGAGTTTCAAAGGTTGCATCTGCCAGCCGGGGATGGATGGGCACGGGCTATTTATAGCAGGATTTATATTTATTGCAGTTCAGAGATGGCAAGGCTGCAGATTTGGTCTCCAAGTCGCTGCTGCAGGGTTGGGAAGGAGAAAAAGGGCAGCTCAGGGTGTTTAAGGGGTGTGAGAACCCACCACAGCATTTGCAGAAGCACAGAAACAGAGAGCTGGACTTGCTGGTGCCCACCTGGCAGGAGACCCCAGGTTTGAGGAGTTTTAGGAAGACTTTTCAACAAAAAGTCACATTTTTGTGACTTTGGTCACATCCAGCTGAACCCCAGCCCAATGCTGGGTTAAACCACGTGGATTCAGCTCAGCACAAACTGTGACCACTGAAAGGGGCCTGCATTTATCAAAACTGGATCCTACAAAAGTGTCTGCACCAACCCAGCCCTTGGCAGCAGGGTTTGGTGACAGCAGAGGGCTGTAAAAGCCACTTTGCCTGTCAGGCTGAGTTCACAGGGGGTGAAATCCCGGTGTAAAACCACATCAGAGCCATGCACAGGGAGTTTGCCCTGATCTGATCTCTCTGTTTTTGTCCCAGAGTCTAATTTTAAACTGGAGGACTCACATTCCAAGCGGTTATTTAAGGACGCTGACAGAAATTGATCCCCTCCTCCAGCCCCGGAGGGAAAAGCAGAAATGAAACCCCACTTCCCCCATGGCTGGGGCACATCCCGAGGGTGGAAAGGGAGGAATTTCCCTGCAGGGATCCCTGTCAGCCCTAAGGATGACAATGCCAAGGCTTTACCGCCCCAGGGATGAGCATTTAAGGCCAGCTGTCACTTCTCTGACCCCTGCAGACCTGAGGATATCAACCTTGAAAATAAATCCTTGTTTGTTTTCTTAATTCTCTTGAAGTGCTTGGAATTTCAAAGGGGTGTGGGAAAGAGGAAGGTGCAAATAGCTGTCCTTAGGGGATCCTGGTGGCCTGGGAAGTGCATCCTTGGGCTACAGAACCAGAGGATGTGCTGGCCACCATCCCACTGCCCCCTGTACCTTGCTCATTCCACTCCCCATGGATTTTCTCTCCCCAAGACCAGGATTCGGATGGTTTCTCCGTTTCCAGGGCTACCTGCAAATAAACACCCAAAAATCCCGGAGAGGATGATGAGATCTGACCCCTTCCAAGAGCTCATCCCTGTGCCAGGGGGAAGGGAAACGGGCCAGGAGGGGAGCAAGCAGAGCCCTGGCAAAGTCAGCTCACCTGCAGGCTGCTCCGGCCGCTCCCGCTGCTGCTCCAGAGGGAAAGGGAACACAGAGTGGCTGCTGCCAGGAAGGGGAGGGTGAAATAAGGATCTGGGATCGTGGCAAGGCTCAGGTTTCTCTCCTGGGCTCCCTGGGGTTCCACAGCCTTTTGGGAAGGACGTTCCCAGAAGGAACTCTGCTATCCCAGCAGGTGAAGCAGCACTGAAACTGCAGCATTTCCTTTGAAATATCATTTTCCTGACAAACCCCAAGTCTCTCACTCAGCTCAGTGCCACCAGGCTGCCAGAGGCAGGAGCTGTGCAAAAAGCAAGGAAAAGCAACATTTCCTGGATTTGATGGGATATTGGAAAGCAATGTAGCCATCAGCAGCCTGGGATTCTGTCACATTCATTCTTCTCAGCCCTCAAATTTTTCACTTAAGGGATTTTTCAGGTGCAGGAAGGGGAGCTCATTGTTTAATGCCCACCAAACAATCTCACCTTGAAAACCTTCCCCAAATTTCTGAGTGGAAGGGAAAGAAGGACCGGGAAGTGGCTGAGACCCCACCACAGCCCCTAAACCTCAAAATCAAAGTTTCCTGATGGTTTTCTGTCATCAGCAAAGGAGTAAACTGAAGTCTGAGCTTGGTTTAGTTGTCAGAGGGGCATTTTTACACCAAAACCCTGTAGAGTCCAGCTTAGCTGAGGGGAGAAATTTGGCAGCAGTTTTCTTAGAAAAGATTAAGCCAAATCTTGTCAAGGAACCCAATCTGCCACCCCACCAAAAACATCCAGAAACCAAGAACAGGCAGCTCTCAAGTTAACCAGACATTTATTAGCATTTCTGGAGGTGGAGAGGGTGTTCCAGTACAACAAGCAACGAGGTCACGCACAGGTGATGGAATCATTTCATATTCAAGCAGAGCAGGTTTTCCACTGAGTTGCTTTATTTCTTCCATTCGTTCTTGTCAAAATCCCACTGGGCTGAGATGCCCTCCACAGGGTTAACCCTCATGTCCAACATCCTCTTGGTCTGCGCCGACAGCCACTCCTCGCTGAAGGTGTGCGGGATGGGGGCGTACACTGCAGGATGGCAAAGGGAATTATGGAATTATGGAATTATGTCCTGATGTCACGGGAGCAAGTTGGGAATTTTGGGATAAGTCTCATTAATAAAAGGTTTTTCACCCCATTGGAGCAGGGTGCCCAGAGAAGCTGTGGCTGCTCCATCCCTGGAGTGTCCAAGGCCAGGTTGGATGAGCTTGGAGGAACCTGGGATAGTGGAAGATGTCCCTGCCCATGGCAGGGATAATCTTTAAGATCCTTCCCACCCAAACCAGCCTGTGATCCCATGAAATGTTCAAACCTCCACTCCTTACACCCAGTTCCTGCAGCATCCAGCTCAGATCACATTCCCACATGGATTCTCCAGCGGTTTCCTTCATTACCAAGGTAACAGCTTCCTGCTTTCCCTTTTTTGGGAGCCTCAAGGCAGGGAGCAGCTCCTTTAACTGCTGCTCTGCCTCCTGGCAGTGGAGGCTCCCTGGAGGTCGGATCCTTAGCTGGGAAAGCAGCCAAACATGGCAGGAACCCAAATGTTCACTACCAAGGCAGCAAAACCTTTTCCGGCAGCAGAGAGGGGAAATTCTGGGATCAGGAGTATCATCATTCAATCCCCTCAATTTCCTGTCCTCCCAAAGCTCCACCACCTTTCCATGAGTCAGCTTCCTGAWTATTGATGCTGCATCCCCCCTGATTTCCAAGTTACACCTCCAGGATGGCGTTTTCAGGGATTTACAAACATCTCCTGCTGGGAATTCCCCATTATGGCTGCTCCATAGAACAGCCTGATCCCACAGAGGATCCTCATCAGGCATCACCTGATCCTGCTCTCCACGGAGGAATTACTTACTGAAATGCTTCTGCCAGATGAGGATGACTCCAGTGAGACCGAGGAAGAACAACGCTCCCCCCAGGATGGTTTTCCACTCGTTTGTCCCTTTGTTCATCTCTGCGTAGGTCTCGTTGAATTTAATTCGATACACTGCGGGGGAAAAAGTAACAAATCCTCTCTTTAAACTTTTCCTGGGATTTGCAGGTGACCCAGAACTCTGCAGAGGGAGGTGAACAAAGCCTGAGGCTGCCCGAAAGGGGATGGATGTTAAATTAGGTTTGGCATCTCTCCCACATCAAGAACAATGAGTTGTTCCAACCCACATCAATGTTAGTCTCTGTTTTAAAGATTAACCCAAAAGTTGGGCAAAAGGTGCAGTATGAACCTGAAAGAAGGGAAAGTGGGAGCTTTCCTTCCTCCCCTCCAATTCCCAGTGTGGTTACTGACCCCAATGCTTCCTAATACAATTAAATCCAACAGGAATGTTTTGAGCTCAAAAGGCGTCTCAGCTCTGCCACTGAAATCCACAGGAATTTAAAATCCAATGCAACAGAAAATTTGGAACACTCACGAATATCTGAGCAATTCCTCAAAGAGTTTTAAACCTTTCCCACACCAGGTTCTCCCTTCACATCACGAGAGCAGTTTTATTTACAAGTCAAAACACCCACGGGGAGCTTTCATTCGCTGCAATTTGGTTCATGCCAAGGTCAGTGGTCATTAACATTCAAATCCACGTCTGTGTTTGGGGCTCACTTCACTCAGCTGGACTAACAATGGCACGTTGTTGTAGTGAAGGGATTTTTTTTCTGGCTTGTTGAAAGCAGGTGGGAATCAAGAAATAAATATAATATTAATAAATAAATAATAATAATATTATTATTTTTCTGAAGAGGCTAGAAATGGTTGAATGCAGCCTCAGGTTTGGCCACAGCAGGTGCATTTCATGTTCTGTAACAGCAACAAAGATCTTGGGAATAAAAACCAATGGATCTCCATGTGTGCACACAAAGAACTCCACAAATAACAAAATTCCTTCAAGGATCAGCTCTGTTCACAGGGATGATAAATAGGGATGAAGAGCTGTTCCAGGCATGGCCTGGGATAAACACTTGTCAAAGGATTTTTGACAAGGAGCTGGAGTGACAGGACAAGGGGGAATGGCTTTGAGCTGAGAGTGGGTTTTGATGGGATATTGGGAAGGAATTCTCCCCTGTGAGGGTGGAGATACCCCTGGATCTCTGGAAGTGTCCAAGGCCAGGCTGGACACGGCTTGGAGCACCCTGGAACAAGAAGATCTTCAAAACCCCTTCCAACCCAACCCATCCCATAACACTGAACACAGAAATTGTGCTGTTGCTGCTGTGAGGCAACTCCAACCCCCTCCAAACCTACACTGCACTTTCTCATCCACAGACAGGGCGCTCCACGATGCCTTCTCCTTCTCCTTCAGCGCCTGCTGCTGCGCAGAGAGGTTCCTGACAAAGGCCACCTCGGGCAGGGGGACGTCCCGCCGGTCCACGTAGGCTGGGAGGGTGTAATCCTCTGCCTTGACAACGCCAGCTGAGGGGACACAGACACACACCACTGCAAACACCTCTTACTGGACACAGCATGAAAGCCAACAGCTCCAAAAGGTGCAGGAATTCAGGGGGGAAAAGACTTGGAGGTGAAGCATTTTTAAATGGTGTAAGAAGAGAATCCCAGAATGGTTTGGGTTGGAAGGGAATTTAAGGGTCAGGGTGGACATCAGGAGGAATTTCTGCATGGAAAGGGTGGTCAGGGATTGGAATGGGCTGCCCAGGGAGGTTTGGAGTGCCCTGGAGGTGTCCAAGGAAGGCCTGGATGTGGCCCTGGGTTGGTGACAAAGTAGGGATTTGCACAGCTTGGACTCAATGACCTCAAAGCTCTTTTCCCAAATGAATGATTCCATGATTGTGATTGCTGCCGCCTTCCACTGCTCCCTCCATCCCCATCCTCCCCTCATCCAGACTCCCAGAGCAGCTTTGCATGCTCCTGTCGTGTTTTATTAGGACCCACCATGTCCATGTGCTCTCAGGCACAGAGAGGTGGAGATGGATCTTCTCCCGACAAGGTTGAACACTCGGGAAGCCAACATCCTGCAGGGGCAGGCAGCAACAGGTCAGTGCCCGAGGAGAAATAAGAACATTTTCCACGAGTTTATAGTAAAAAAAAGTACAGCCTCAAGATTTTCTGCTCCTTCTCAAAAGGGCAGCACATCGCTCCATGCTTTTCAGGGATATTCTCACTCTAAGCTGATTTGGATGAACGTTTCTCTCCCTGTTTTTAACCCGAGCCTCGAAGCAAAGGACATTCCGTTATTTAAACCACCCTTCTGGGACGCTGTAATTCCAAAATAAACCATTCCTGGGCAGACTCCAGGAGCGCCAAGTGAACGGAGCCTAAGCGCATCCCAGCAGGGAACCATCCCGGCACATCCCGGACAAGGGCGGGATCCCACACAGCGGATTCCCCCACACACACACGGGATTGAGCTCCTACGGTGACCCCAGCTCTGCCCAAAACCGCTCAAGCTCCCCCGCCCGTCCCTGACCTTGCCCTCCCCGGCTGTGGCCTCAGCCCCGCCCGACGTGTAACGACACCGGTGACACAACCCCGCACGGACACGGTGAGACCCTCGGGTCCAGGCTTACTGCAAGATGGTCCTGCACGGCGCTAAGTACCCGCACTGCGCCGTCAACGGGCTGCCTTGGTGGCCGAGCGCCCGCCCGCCCCGCGGCCGCCGCAGCCCGCGCTGTTCGTGGACTGCATCCCGCTCTTCCACGGCACCCTGGCGCTCGCTCCCATGCTGGAGGTGGCTCTGACCTTGGTGAGGTGTTTCTGCGAGGGATGGGGGAGCTGGAGAAGGGTTCTGGCAGTGTTCGGGGTGCGGGGAGGCATTGCGGGATGTGGAGATGCTGCGGCCGGAGAGAATCTGTGAAGGGCTGGGAGAACTCTGCTGTGGGTCTGGCTGGGAGAGATGGGGAAGAGAAGGGTCCAGGGAGAGCTCAGAGGCTCTTCCAGGGCTTTAAGGGGCTCCAGGAGAGCTGGAGAGGGATTGGGGACAAGGGATGGAGGGACAGGACACAGGGAATGGGGTCACACTGCCAGAGGGTGCATTTAAATGGGATATTGGGATCGAATTGTTCCCTGTGAGAGTGCTGAGGCCCTGGTATAGGTGCCCAAAGCAGCTGTGGGTGCCCCTGGATCCCTGGCAGTGCCCAAGGCCAGGCTGGATGAAGATTGAAGCACCCTGGTACAGTGGAAAATGTCCCTGCCATGGCAGGGAGTGAGACAAAACGGGCTTTAAGTCCCCTCTCCAACCCAAACCATTCCATGATTCCATGAGTATATCATTACAAGAAAAATAAAATCCATTCCTTTTTGATATCATTAAAAGTAGTTGATTTCCTCTAGACTCCGTGGCTGTATACTGTTTCCCTCAGTCTCTTTCATAAAAAAAAAAAAAAAAAAGGTTTTATTTATAAATAAATTCCAGTGGCTTTTGAATAAATCCCAGTTTTGTGCCCCCAAAATGATGGCCACCCGAGGGTCTCACCGTGTCCGTGCGGGGTTGTGTCACCGGTGTCGTTACACGTCGGGCGGGGCTGAGGCCACAGCCGGGGAGGGCAAGGTCAGGGACGGGCGGGGGAGCTTGAGCGGTTTTGGGCAGAGCTGGGGTCACCGTAGGAGCTCAATCCCGTGTGTGTGTGGGGGAATCCGCTGTGTGGGATCCGCCCTTGTCCGGGATGTGCCGGGATGGTTCCCTGCTGGGATGGCTTAGGCTCCGTTCACTTGGCGCTCTGGAGTCTGCCCAGGAATGGTTTATTTTGGAATTACAGCGTCCCAGAAGGTGGTTTAAATAACGGAATGTTCTTTGCTTCGAGGCTCGGGTTAAAAACAGGGAGAGAAACGTTCATCCAAATCAGCTTAGTGTGAGAATATCCCTGAAAAGCATGGAGCGATGTGCTGCCCTTTTGAGAAGGAGCAGAAAATCTTGAGGCTGTACTTTTTTTTACTATAAACTCGTGGAAAATGTTCTCATTTCTCCTCGGGCACTGACCTGTTGCTGCCTGCCCCTGCAGGATGTTGGCTTCCCGAGTGTTCAACCTTGTCGGGAGAAGATCCATCTCCACCTCTCTGTGCCTGAGAGCACATGGACATGGTGGGTCCTAATAAAACACGACAGGAGCATGCAAAGCTGCTCTGGGAGTCTGGATGAGGGGAGATGGGGATGGAGGGAGGAAAAGCAAGTAGGAAGGCGGCAGCAATCAAATCATGGAATCATTCATTTGGGAAAAGAGCTTCGAGGTCATCGAGTCCAAGCTGTGCCAATCCTTACTTGTCAACCAACCCAGAGCACTAGTGCCACATCCAGCCTTCCTTGGACACCTCCCGGAGGGACTCCAAACTCCCTGGGCAGCCCATTCCAATCCTGACACCTTTCCATGCAGAAATTCCTCCTGATGTCCACCTGACCTTAAAATTCCTCCACCCAAACCATTCTGGGATTCTCTTCTTACAAACCATTAAAAATGCTTCACCTCCAAGTCTTTCCCCCCTGAATTCCTGCACCTTTTGGAGCTGTTGGCTTTCATGCTGTGTCCAGTAAGAGGTGTTTGCAGTGGTGTGTGTCTGTGTCCCCTCAGCTGGCGTTGTCAAGGCAGAGGATTACACCTCCCAGCTACGTGGACCGGCGGGACGTCCCCCTGCCCGAGGTGGCTTTGTCAGGAACCTCTCTGCGCAGCGCAGGCGCTGAAGGAGAAGGAGAAGGCATCGTGGAGCGCCCTGTCTGTGGATGAGAAAGTGCAGTGTAGGTTTGGAGGGGGTTGGAGTTGCCTCACAGCAGCAACAGCGCAATTTCTGTGTTCAGTGTTATGGGATGGGTTGGGTTGGAAGGGGTTTTGAAGATTTCTTGTTCCAGGGTGCTCCAAGCCGTGTCCAGCCTGGCCTTGGACACTTCCAGAGATCCAGGGGTATTCCACCCTCACAGGGGAGAATTCCCTTCCAATCTCCACATCAAAACCCACTCTCAGCTCAAAGCCATTCCCCTTGTCCTGTCACTCCAGCTCCTTGTCAAAATCCTTTGACAAGTGTTTATCCCAGGCCATGCCTGGAACAGCTCTTCATCCCTATTTATCATCCCTGTGAACAGAGCTGGTCCTTGAAGGAATTTTGTTATTTGTGGAGTTCTTTGTGTGCACACATGGAGATCCATTGGTTTTTATTCTCCAGATCTTTGGTGCTGTTACAGAACATGAAATCCAACCTGCTGTGGCCAAACCTGAGGCTGCATTCAACCGTTTCTTCCTCTTCCAGAAACCAAATAATAATATTATTATTATTTATTTATAATAATTAATTTATTTCTTGATTCCCACTGCTTTCAACAAGCCAGAAAAAAAATCCCTTCACTACAACAACGTGCCATTGTTAGTCCAGCTGAGTGAAGTGAGCCCCAAACACAGACGTGGATTTGAATGTTAATGACCACTGACCTTGGCATGAACCAAATTGCAGCGAATGAAAGCTCCCCGTGGGTGTTTTGACTTGCAAATAAAACTCTTCTTGTGATGTGAAGGGAGAATCTGGTGTGGAAATGGTTTAAAACTCTTTGAGGAATTGCACAGATGTTCCTGAGTGTTCCAAATTTTCTGTTGCGTTGGATTTTAAATTCCTGTGGATTTCAGTGGCAGAGCTGAGACGCCTTTTGAGCTCAAAACATTCCTGTTGGATTTAATTGTATTAGGAAGCATTGGGGTCAGTAACAACACTGGGAATTGGAGGGGAGGAAGGAAAGCTCCCACTTTCCCTTCTTTCAGGTTCATACTGCACCTTTCGCCCAACTTTTAGGATAATCTTTAAAACAGAGACTAACATTGATGTGGGGTTGGAACAACTCATTGGTCTTGATGTGGGAGAGATGCCAAACCTAATTTAACATCCATCCCCTTTCGGGCAGCCTCAGGCTTTGTTCACCTCCCTCTGCAGAGTTCTGGGTCACCTGCAAATCCCAGGAAAAGTTTTAAGAGAGGATTTGTTACTTTTTCCCCCCAGTGTATCGAATTAAATTCAACGAGACCTACGCAGAGATGAACAAAGGGACAAACGAGTGGAAAACCATCCTGGGGGGAGCGTTGTTCTTCCTTGGTCTCACTGGAGTCATCCTCATCTGGCAGAAGCATTTCAGTAAGTAATTCCTCCATGGAGAGCAGGATCAGGTGATGCCTGATGGGGATTCTCTGTGGGGTCAGGCTGTTTTATGGAACAGCCATAATGGGGAATTCCCAGCAGGAGATGTTTGTAAATCCCTGAAAACGCCATCCTGGAGGTGTAACTTGGAAATCAGGGGGGATGCAGCATCAATAATCAGGAAGCTGACTCATGGAAAGGTGGTGGAGCTTTGGGAGGACAGGAAATGGAGGGGATTGAATGATGATACTCCTGATCCCAGAATTTCCCCTCTCTGCTGCCGGAAAAGGTTTTGCTGCCTTGGTAGTGAACATTTGGGTTCCTGCCATGTTTGGCTGCTTTCCCAGCTAAGGATCCGACCTCCAGGGAGCCTCCACTGCCAGGAGGCAGGGAGCAGCAGTTAAAGGAGCTGCTCCCTGCCTTGAGGCTCCCAAAAAAGGGAAAGCAGGAAGCTGTTACCTTGGTAATGAAGGAAACCGCTGGAGAATCCATGTGGGAATGTGATCTGAGCTGGATGCTGCAGGAACTGGGTGTAGGGAGTGGAGGTTTGAACATTTCATGGGATCACAGGCTGGTTTGGGTGGGAAAGGACCTTAAAGCCATCCATTCCACCCCATGGGCAGGGACATCTTCACTATCCCAGGTTCCTCCAAGCCATCCAACCTGGCCTGAAAACTCCAGGGATGGCACCACAAGTTCTCTGGGACCTGCTCCAATGGGTGAACCTTTATTAATGAGATTGTCCATATAACCAACTTGCTCCCGTGACATCAGGACATAATTCCATAATTCCCTTTGCCATCCTGCAGTGTACGCCCCCATCCCGCACACCTTCAGCGAGGAGTGGCTGTCGGCGCAGACCAAGAGGATGTTGGACATGAGGGTTAACCCTGTGGAGGGCATCTCAGCCCAGTGGGATTTTGACAAGAACGAATGGAAGAAATAAAGCTCAGTGGAAAACCTGCTCTGCTTGAAATGAAATGATTCCATCACCTGTGCGTGACCTCGTTGCTTGTTGTACTGGAACACCTCTCCACCTCCAGAAATGCTAATAATGTCTGGTTACTTGAGAGCTGCCTGTTCTTGGTTTCTGGATGTTTTTGGTGGGGTGGCAGATTGGGTTCCTTGACAAGATTTGCTTAATCTTTTCCTAAGAAAACTGCTGCAATTTTCTGTTCTC
>CM019224.1:18546847-18587138 GCA_009741485.1 Malurus cyaneus samueli
GCGGCGCTGCCTGCAAGCGCTCTCGAGTGACACACTCGGCCCTGCCCACTTACCGGGTGTTTTTAAGAGCAGAGTCACCCCTTCCCTCATCCCAGCTCCGGCGGGCTGAAGTGCCACACGAAGGAGCGCTGGTTCCCCCTATCAGCCCCCGTCTCCTTCCTCTCCGCGCCCGCACGGAAGCAGAAAGGAAGGGATGCACGCTGCGGGTGTACTTTGGGAGGAGAAAGCTGGGTGAAGATGTGGTCTAAAAGCGACAGTGAAAAAAAAAAAAAGGGAAATCGATAAAGTCTCAGCGGATCTTGGACACACAGAGAGCGCTGCCCGGCTGCGGCAGGGCTGGGTCAGGGCGCTGGGGGATGCAAGGACGGGGTTGTGGCTCAAGGAATGGATGTGCTGAGGTGTCTGGAACTCCAGTTGGGAACAGCAGAGCCCGGCCAGCGACGGAGGGGAGCGGCCGGGACCACCCTGGTGCTCCAGGGAGCTGAATTCCACCCGATGAGCAGGCAGAGCTCGCAGATCAGCTCGTTTCCCTCGAGCCATTTTCCAAGGCTGCACTCAACCGCAAGCCCACCCCGCTAACAGCCTCCTCCATTAGCATCAGCCTCGCTGTTGCCGCGCCGGCCCTCCTCCAGCGGCATCTCCAGACGCTCCCCGATCGCGGAGGCAGCGATTAGCCGGGAGCAGCGGCACAGAGACCGGCACCGCTCCTGCATCTTGCATTGTCACCTTCCCCCTCTCTCGCCTGCACGTCGCACAAGGAGTTCCTGGGGCAGGGGTGGGCCTCGCACATCTGGCTCTCGCCTCACCGGCTCCAAGCTGTGCCAGGCGACCTCTAAACCCTCACCTGCTCCTGCATCCACCTCAGCTCCAAGAGCAGGAGCGTTACAATCTCTTGCTCGCTTTCCTAGGGAGGGAACATCCCACGAGCAGATGGAAGAGGGAGAACGCCGGCAGCCAGGCTGGATGGATGCGAAAACTCCCCAAATCCTACATATATGCACACAGTGATGAGCTCATGGAGAATGGGGAGCTGGGATTCCCCTGGGAACCAGAATCACCACATGTGAGGCCCCAGGAACTGGCACCCCATGGCTGATGGGGAGCTCCTGTCACCCTCCATGGGGGATGTTTGTGTTAGTGTTCTGAAAACAGGGTTTGAGAGTGGGAAGAAAGAACGAACCACAGCTGGAGAATGGGGGTCACTGGGAAGAGAAGCTCCAGGGAGAGCTCAGAGCCCCTTGCAGGGGCTCCAGGAGAGCTGAGAGGAGCTGGGGACAAGGATGGAGGGACAGGACACAGGGAATGGGTCACACTGCAGAGGTGCATTAGTATGGGATATTGGATAGAAATTGTTCCCTGTGATGATGGGGAGGCCTGGCACAGGGTGCCAAGAGCTTCAGAAGCTTGCTGTCCCTGGATCCCTGGCAGTGCCCAGCCAGGCTGGACAGGGCTTGGAGCACCTGGGATTCATTTAAGGTGTCCCTGCCCATGGCAGAGGGTGGAATGGGAATGAGCTTTAAGATCCCTTCCCACCCCAACCATCCCATGATTCTATTTTCCAAGTGCTCAGGCGTGGGCAGATGAGGTAAAAGCAATTGGAGTAAAACATCTGGGCAGGCAAATGCCAAATCTCCAAAATTTGGTGCGCTGGAGGAAAACAAATGAAACCCTGCCATATCATTAATTGCTAACAACCAAACAGGAGTAGGCACCCATTCCCAGCGCTGCTTCCCAGCATAAAGTTCCGCAAGAGCTTCCCGAAATCCTCCCCATGAAGTTTAGAAGAAATTACCTTGAATCCTGCGCTGAATCAACTGATCAACATCCAGGAAAGCAGCATCAGCAGGAAGAGGAAACACAGCCTTCCCTGTGCCTGCAGCTTCCTCATTCTTTCAGGAGAGCACAGGTGGTGCCTGGATTTAGGAATTGCTGCTTCTGTCCAGCCTTCAACTGCAAATAGGCCAGGGGAGAGATAAAGATCTGCTGCTCTGGTTCTTTTTGCTTAAAAGCCGGCCTGGGTTCTGCTGTGGCAAAAAATCCTCATTTAAAAGCACAGGGAAAATGAAAAAGGGGAAGACAAAGCACTAAAAGCTGTTCCCCTCCCAGCAGGTGTGTTCCTGGTTACGTCACAGGGAATATTCCAGCAGTTGTCACACTAAGGAGACAACTACTGCCTTACAGGGGCACAGGCATTTAGCCTCAACTTTGCATATGGATGATCAAAGCTCGATGAGGAAATCCTGTACAAAGAACAAGAAACACTTTTCCGCGCTACAGCAGCTTCCTCTGACAACCCCACACGAGAATCTCGCTAAAGATAACATCTCCTCTGGACAACGCCTTGGATTCACGGGGTTTGTACAAAGTCCTCTTCCTGCAGCCTGGAGTGCTCTGCATCTTGCTCCCAGGATATCTTTTCCTACAGATTGGAGAAGAGCAGCCGCTGGACATGTTATCTCACTGTTTTGTAGAGCTAAATCCATGTTTCAGTCAACAACTGCAAACATTTCCTCTCTGCAAGCCTGATCAGCCTAGGGAGGGTTCCTGACTCGCTGCCAATCTCTTTGTAATCACACCTCACTCCTGCACAGCAGGCGATAAAAAACAAAGTGTCCAACCTTCCTCTCCTCCCTCAGCCTCACCTCGTGGCCCTGTGGACTCACCTTGGGATCTCACCTTGTGGGATCTCACGAGGGAACTCCACAGCCTGGAGCCATCCAGGTCCTGTTTCCTGCCACAAACGGATTTTAGCCTTACCACCATCCCTCTCCAAGACAGGAGTGAAACTTGGGCTATTGAATCAAAATCAAGAGGTTCTGACCAATCCCATTTTCCCTGTTTTAAACACAAAACCAGGCTTGGATTGGCTCGGAAACAATCTGGTCTGGTGGAAGCGGTCCTGCCCATGGGAAAGATGATCTTTAATCCTTCCAACCCAAAGTTGCAGTGATTTAACTCTAAGACAGAGACAGAGGATCTACTTATGATATTTGCATCTTCCTTGTAAAACTATTCCTGGCAGGAAGAAGAAAAATCTGAAGGAATTGTTCGCACGTTGAGGCTGGGTATTAACTAGAGCTGGCAACACGACCACGAGGAAGTGAGACACACAAGGCTTACAAAAGTCTCTAGTTTGGTACACAAGCTGCATTGTCCAAAATATCTCCTTGGAAATAATATTAATGGGAAAGACAAGGCAAGCTGAACCAGGTCTGTAACACAGGTCCTCGATTCCATGCCTGGATCACTCGCCTTCCAACTCAGAGAGCATTTTGAACCATGTTAAATAGATACCACATGAAAATGAGATTGCTGATTAACTCGCCCCCCATCCCCAAATGCATGAAATTAATAATAGAGCAACTACTAGTAGACTCATCAAAGTGAGACTCACTCAGATAGTGTGCTTCAGTCCTTTTATACAATCGTTACTTGGGTTTAACACATTCAAGCAGTAACTGTGCTTGCCAAGCCCACGAGAGCAGGAATCACATCATTTGGGAATACTGCTTTAAAGGACTCTCTGTAGCGTGTTGCTAAGAGCCGGCAAAACAGGTGACACCATGAGCATGGAACATCCTCAGCAGTTCGAATTCTACTGTGCCAGAGAGAGTTACAATTCCAACCCAGGCCAGAAGAAAGCCATTCACTCCCTTTATCTGTTGCCTTAAATCTCTCTATCTGAGGACAGGATTGATTTTTTGGAAAGGTTATCCATAAATCGTTAAAAGTACCTCTCTAAAGATTAGAAAAGCCCAAGTCAAACTTTGGAAAAGGAACAGTGGGGGCCAAAGCAGAAGCAGTTCTGATTTCCAAGGTAATAGCAACATTCACTACAAGTGGGATGGCGTCCAGAGGACAGCTGGAAGTGACAGCTGCTTAGCTCTTCCAGGGAATGCCACCACCAACATTCCGTGGCTCAGGACACAGCCACCGCGCCACGGGACAGGCCACTCCTCTTTAATCAGTCAGCTTTCCACACAAGGTACTGAATATTAATTCTATTACACTTCAAAAATAGCATTTTCTCTCTTCAGTTACAGAGTGGGAATGCCGTGGATTCGAGTCACGATTGCTCCTAGCACAGGTGAAGCACAGCTTTGTTGATCTCGGGGTTTGTCCAGTCGTTCCGGATGTCATCCAGGTGATTACGAAATCCACCAGCGTCTCGTAGACTTGCTGTCCAAGAGGGATGCAGCGATTCTCTGGCCTCAGTCCTAATTTCACAGAAGTCACTGGGATGGAAAAGACCAGGAATAATAGGAATCACCAAAAGAAATTTGGAAATTCAGCCGCACTGAAGCGTGGACATAGTGGGGATACCACCGGCCGTGCTCCCTCTTGCTACAATCCTGCCAGCTACACTGCAGCACCATCAGCATAAAGTTTTGCCGTCCACCTCGCACAGGAAACTTTGTTTTTCCTCACGGCCCCAAACCCCAAGAAATCCTCTTTACTCAACAACATGTGGGTCCTTGACCTCCACTTGTCTCGCTGCAGCTCGTACACACGTGGACTGGCAGGCTCCACACACTCCATGGTGAATTGGTGTTGCTAACCTGGGGTGGGCACAAGAAACATCACCTCAGCCTCCTCCTCCACACCCAAGGGATGAATAAAAACCCAAATCAGTTTGTAAACCAGGCATTTTAACACCCATCTACTGTTCTACTCTGCAAAGCCAAATTAAACTACGTTAAGGCCTCACGTGTCCAACGTCCTTTGTCACAACAGTGAGGAGGTAAGCTCTGTATTGTGAATTTAAGACAGACTTTAAGTTGCATCAAGGAGGGCTGGAGCCAGAAATTGTGCTCTGAACATGGAGACAGGCTCCAGTCCCTCTGAAAGCGTGGCAGAAGCTCACACAATCCTCACTGTTGATTACTTTGAACTTCACACTAGCCCACTGAAAAACTATGCAGCTCTCCCCAGAGCATTAGGGACAGAGAACCTGAATTCTCACCGAAGGAGCCAGAAAACAGAGCTCTTCCCTGCCTCACCAGCAGGATCAGGAACACACCCAGGGTAAGGAAGGAAGCTCTTTACATGATGCAGCGCCGTCGTCCGTAAAACCTCGCAATCCGGGAAGCACCTCTCTCTGCGACCTGGTTTGGGCTGAGCAGAAAGGAAAAGGAATGAGTGATGGGAGGCACAGCAGCGGCTGAGAGCAGCCAGGAAATGAGCTCAGAGAGAGTGTGAGAGCGATCTGGGCGGTGCTTGACAGGGAACAAGCATACAGGAGTGAGTGCACAGCTGATAAGCAGGCTCTGCAGCTCCCGACCTGTAACCTTCAGCTGGCTTAGGTAAAGTGCTTTGGGAATGTAAGAGGAATCAACATGTTGGTGCGCCTCTGTCTCTCTCCACCCTCCATGACCAAAGACTTCTGGATATTGCAGCATTTAAAGAGAAAATTGGTTTCTCCCTGGTTCTGACTTGAGACTTGTCTGGTTCTCTACAAAATCGATAACCTTTGCAACCCTTTTGGATCTGTACGTTGACAAATGGCATGTCGTAGGTCTTCTCCTGCGTGCACATATCAATTGTGGTGCCAGTGTAATCCTCGTGCAACGTGCTATTCTTGAATACATAACTGAGTATCTTAGAAAACATCAAGCCTGTGACTATTCCTTATCTAAACCTTCAAAGAGAACAAACTCGTTTTCTTCCTTAAAACGTGTCCAAGCAGATTACTTTCCTGATGAGTAAAGTCACAAAATATGCATTTTATCCTCCAGTGTTAGATATGTGACTCAGATCACGAGTGTTCCTAAAAACGCAAAATTAGTTAATATACCACTAATGAAAAACTGGAATCGTATCATCATGATGATATGGGTTGGATAGACTTAAGATTCCTCTCATTCCACCCACTCCCTAGATGAGCAGGAACCTTCCACTATCCAGGGTTGCTCAACGCTCCATCAACCTTGGAACACTTCCAGGGAACATTGGCTAATAGTTTAAGGTAAGATTGATCTTTATCTCATTAGCCAATCATTGACTTTTCCATATCATGGAGGGGAAAACTTGGAATACACAGATCTAAAATTAAAACTGGCTCCACGAGGAAAGTCCCTCCAATGCTTAGGAGTAATCTGAGTCCAGCCAGCAGGAACAAAAACTCAATCCTGGGGAAAAGAAGTGATAACATAAGAAGATATTCTGCTTAGACTGACATCATCTTCCACCTCAAAACATCTGTTTTACCAGTAAAAAAATGCTTGAAAAAATGCAGAGATAATTAAGTAATATAGAAAGCGAATTAAAGGTAACTTCTGACTTTCCATAAGAACCTGGAGTACGCCAACTTTACAAGAATCCATACTGCACAAGCCAAACACTCTCCGCAGAATTTTTGGCCTTTTCCCTGACAACTGCAATTTAAAGTTGGCTGCCACTCGTTAAAGGAGGCCTTTTATAGCAGCCACGGAGAGGAGGGATTCTGCCAAGCTGACTTTCTGCACCGACCATAAGGCCACATCCGCGCAGCCCAAGGAGACAATGTGGAATGCAGCTGGGACAGTGTCAGAAGGAAATCACCGCCTGATTCTGGCGATGATTTCTGCTGGCAGAGTCCAAAGTACAGCTTAAAAGAGCAAACAAAGGGAAGCTTGGGCCACAACACACTGGCATTTTACCGCGTTCGGTTTCGCCCTGTAATATCCACTATCACGTAGCTGTTCTCTTGCACCAGGAGTCAATCTGGAAAAGCAATGGGAACAATCAATATCCTAGGAAAAGAAAAAAAAAACCAGAAACCCCAGGTTAAGGAAACTCAGCCTGTCCTGTATAACAAGCCATGGTTGCTCACGTCTCTGCTGCTCGTTCTTTTAAATCCATCTGTGTTTCTGTCTGTCTGTGTGCGTGACTCACCACACAGTTGGGTTGATTAAGTGGATGGAGAAACCAATTGGAGCCATATTTTGGGAATATGATGGGAAACACTTAACCAATGGAGCAAAGCAGCAAAGGAGCTGTCTCAGTCAAAGCCTGGCCCTAATCCGAGTGAAGGACAATTTAAACGCTAGCCTGGGAGGGTTTGTGGTCTTACCCCCGACAATTCGGGACAATTTTGTCAGCGTTCACCCTACAAGAACTTAGAGGAAGCTTCCCCTCATGGATGGGTGGCTGCCTCTGTTTGGCAGAAAGGTTTATTTCATCAGTGGTAACACTTTCTTAGGTTGAAAATGCAACCATTTTGGGCCTTCATCAGAAAAGAAAGCTCGAGGTGAAAAGGTAAAGATGTGAGGCAGAAGTTTTGTTCCATTTACCAGCTTTTTCAATGAAGATAAAATTGCTTTCCTTTGAGGGTTCTTTCCTTATTTCAACAATCTCTACGTCGAAAACTCTTTAACTCATGTTTTTTTGTGTTAAAACTTCCACAATTTTGATTTACATCAAATGCAACAATCAGGTTAGTTTTTTTGCTCGGGCTGTTGTTTTAATTAATTGAGTTTTAGCGCACGCTGCTCTTTCATCCTGCATTACTGGACTAATTCCTACTGCTGACGCTGTTCTTTTAAAGATCTATCTATAAATATAATATGATAATCTAATATATATATATATATATGATCGTTTTTTCTAGATTAGGGTATTCAACAGCAAACACAAAGCCCTTGAAAAGACCAATGGGGAGAAAGCATGACTCCGATCCTAAAACGGCCTCAGAACTGCCTCTAGAGACACAAGACTCCCAAAAATACCTTGCCTGTCCATAGTTTTCACTGGTTGCTGACCTGTCGCATCCTGGACGTCAATATCAATCTCATTTTCAGCATAATTATAGTATTGACAGAACCATCCAAAACATAAACACGGCCATAGTGAATAATCAAGGGACTGACATGGATTTAAGGATAAAAAAAAAAAAGAAAGCTGTGCAGCCCTTGCTCGAATGCTGCTCGTTTACAATTTTCAAACCCATTTTGAAGCTAGGACCTGGTTAATTGCTGGTGGCTTGATAAGCTTGGGTCATTAGAGCCAGCAGCCGACGGGGACAGTAAAATTATTAATATAATAAAACAACATAACAACAATAATATCAATCACCCACATTTAAAAAGACAAACTCTCAGTCTAAATCAATTTTATTCTCGTTACCAAAAAATTTCTCAAAAGAAATAAGAGATCGATTTAAGTCTCTCATCTAACATGGGAATTAAAAATTGCTGTTGAAAAAATTTAAAAAAAAAAAAACAAAAGGGGAAAAATCTGGTTTTTGCAATGAAAGCTGTTCTAGCTGCAATTTCCAAGCACAGCACTTACCACAGCGTATCTACAGCCAATTAGCTCCTGATATTTTTATTTTTATCACAGTCCAGCTCTGCTTTGCTTGCTGCAGGCCACCAAAGGGGGTTCCTGGGGTCTGGAAAACCCGTGTGGAGGAAAGGAGAGAGGAAGGAAAGAGAAGCAAGGAGAGCGAGGCAGGTAGAGGAGCTGAATTTGTTCGCAGGAGGGGAGAGGCTCGCAAAGGAGAGTGAAGTGCTCCTCGGCTTTCTCCTTTTTCGAGCTGTGGTTGGTAAACGCCATCATTTAGCTGAAAAGTTCAAGGCTCTAAGTGAAACTTATTCACTTTTTCTTAATGACTCCGGCTTTGAAAGTTGATTTGTACAAAGTGGCCAAATTAAACACTGGGTATGCTTCGCTCTGCCTCGGAGCTGACAAGTCTCAGGGCAATCAGAGATCCTGGAAATACTGCCTGAGCTGAGGGACCCTCAAGCGACATCAATCTTGATTCACGTGCTTTGCACACGACCCCCAAAATCCCTCCTGTGCCTGGGATGGTTCTCCCAAACATTCTGTGAGCTCTGGGCAGCCTTGGGAATACACCCATCAATCCCTGGGGATTCACACCTTCTGGGAGGTGAATTTCCCTGATATCCCACCCAGACTCCCATGGCACAGCTCCACATTCTGGTGGGTTGGATTTGTTGATTCCTAACAGTTTTGGAAGTGCCTACTCTATAATTTACATTGTCCTGGGATTGACCTCAGCGCAGGAAAGAGGAGTGAATACTCGCGGGTTGGTTCTAAAACCCCTCCCACGGGGCACCTCCGGCCAGGACATCAGCAATAATTTGACTGAAAGAATCAGATCCATCAAATCTGCCAGAAGCGTTGAAATTCCTTCAGACCACTGAAGCTGCCTTTATGCTACAAAATTGAGTTTAACCATCCCTGACTTCCTCCTGATTTGTTCAGGATCCAACGTCAGTCTGCACACAAAGATGGGGAATCACCTCATTTCAACTTTTTCCATGAAAAAATCTCAATATTCCACAGCTGCTCTCCGACAGGATTATTACACCACTTGCCTTTTGTTTAAACCCACGAGGATCCCAAAAGGCCCCGCGCTTGTCAAAAATTCTGTGTTTTAAAGGATTTTAAAGCACAGAGCTGGCTGGAGCATCACACGAGCTGCAGCAAATCCTAATAATGGGGAACCACAGGCATTCTCAACTTTTACCTTTTGTTGACCAAAAAACTGAAGATAAAAAGTAAACATTCTGTCACTGTTTTGCGCTCCAGGAAATTTTTCTTCTCTCAGATGTTCAAGTAAACCAGGAATTTACTTTTCCTAATAATTGATCCTGCTGCAAGATCTACTTTTAAAAGCTGCCTGAAGCCTAAATTATCTAAATCTCACTGTCACATACCGGGTCGGAAAGACATCTTAATCACTAATTTAATGAAAACCACAGTGCTCTTTTCCTGACTTAACTCTCCCCTTAAACCATTTTTAAATATTCTTTTATATTCATAATTTTGTGTGTTCCACAACAAACTCAAATGGTCACGGGCTAGGCTCAGCTGCTGTCCCTGGTGCTCTGGCTGCATTTCTACCCATTCCAGGCTCACAAAGATGTCTATTCCCATAGGGGTCGCGGCGCTCCCCCCTCACACCCAACCCGCGCTGCCCCGCCAGCCCAGGCGCGGGTGGGGATAGCGTGGGGGCTCCCGTTGTGCTTCCCAGCCCGTTCCCAGCCCGTTCCCGGTCCCCTCCCGGCCCGTCCCGGCCTCACGACCTGGCGACCGTCCTCTACCGCGGGCGGGACCGGAAGGAGCGGCGGCCGGAAGCACGGGGCACGCCGGGAGCGGGGACAGCGAGAGCGCCGGGCCGGAGCGGCCCCGCGCGAGGGCTGACGGGATGCGGGCGGACCGCCGCCGGAGGATTGCCAGAATCCCTGCACGGCTGAGGAAGGAAAAGGTTATTAATAACAACTTGTGAAAGATCACAATCATGGAATCGTGCAGATGGGAAAAGAGCTCCAAGGTTATTAATAACAACTTGTGAAAGATCACAATCATGGAATCGTGCAGATGGGAAAAGAGCTCCAAGGTTATTAATAACAACTTGTGAACGATCACAATCATGGGATCGTGCAGCTGGGAAAAGAGCTCCAAGGTTATTAATAACAACTTGTGAACGATCACAATCATGGGATCGTGCAGCTGGGAAAAGAGCTCCAAGGTTATTAATAACAACTTGGAAGATCACAATCATGGAATCGTGCAGATGGGAAAAGAGCTCCAAGGTTATTAATAACAACTTGTGAACGATCACAATCATGGAATCGTGCAGATGGGAAAAGAGCTCTTAATAACAACTTGTGAGCCATCACAATCATGGGATCGTTCAGCTGGGAAAAGAGCTCCAAGGTTATTAATAACAACTTGGGAATGATCACAATCATGGAATCGTGCAGATGGGAAAAGAGCTCCAAGGTTATTAATAACAACTTGTGAACCATCACAATCATGGAATTGTTCAGCTGGGAAAAGAGTTCCAAGGTTATTAAATCCAAGCTGTGAACGATCATCACCAGAGCGCTCAGTGCCACATCCAGGAATTCCTCGGGCACCTCCAGGGATGGGCACTCCAAACATCCGTGATCAGCCCCTTCCAATCCCTGAGCACCCTTCCCATGCAGAAATTCCTCCTGGTGTCCCCCCTGCCCCTCCTGAGGCCGTTCCCTCTCCTCATGTCCCTGTTCCCTGGAGCAGATCCCAAATCCCCCCAGCTGTCCCTCCTGTCAGGGGTTGTCAGAAAAGGTCCCCCTGATCCCCCTTCTCCGACGAGCCCCTTTCCCAGCTCCCTCAGCCCCTCCAGACCCTTCCCCAGCTCTGTTCCATTCCCTGAACACACTCCTGGACTCAGCGTTGTGCCATGAGTGGCCCAGAGCCAAACACAGGGCTCAAGGTTTGCAGCCCAAAACCAACCAAAAACTGTGAAAAAGCACAGAGAGCATCCAGGTGCTGGGAAGGGAAGGGGATCAGTGTGACAGACATGGCTGAGACATTTCTTCCAGATGTTATCCTTTATACAAAAAACAATTCTCCTTTATTATTTGGGATTATTTGACCACATCCCTGGAAGTGTTCAATTCCAGGCTGGGGCTCGGAGCACCCTGGAATTGTGGAAGGTGCTCCTGCCCAAGGCAGGCAGTGGATGGGATGGCATTTAAGGTCATCATATTAAAATCAGCAGCATTAAGTCATGAATTATGTCATCATAACAGAGATGATCGGTCACAGGTTGGACTCCATGATCCCAAAGGTCTTTTCCATCTCCACAACCTCGGAAATCTTTTCCATCTCAAACCCAACATCATCAATTCCAAGTCTTTCCATCTGCACAACCCCAGAGATCTTTCTATCTCCATGATCCCAGAGATCGTTTCCATCTCCACAATTCCAGAAATCTTTTCCATCTCCACAACCCCGGAAATCTTTTCCATCTATACAACCCCAGAAATCATTTCCATCTCCACAATTCCAGAGATCTTTTCCATCTCCACAACCCCAGAAATCTTTTCCATCTCCACAATTCCAGAGATCTTTTCCATCTCCACAACCCCAGAAATCTTTTCCATCTCCACAATTCCAGAGATCTTTTCCATCTCCACAATTCCAGAGATCATTTCCATCTGCACAACCCCAGAGATCTTTTCCATCTCCACAATTCCAGAGATCATTTCCATCTCCACAATTCCAGAGATCATTTCCATCTCCACAATTCCAGAGATCTTTTCCATCTCCATGATCCCAAAGGTCTTTTCCATCTGCACGACCCCAGAGATCTTTCTATCTCCATGATCCCAGAGATCATTTCCATCTCCACAACCCCAGAAATCTTTTCCATCTCCACAATTCCAGAAATCTTTTCCCTCTCCACACACCCACAGATCCTTCCCAGCCCCATCCACGCCGTGAGGCCGCGATTCCACGCGGCTGTTCCTAAACCACACAACCCGCAGATCGCCGTGCTGCCCCTCACACACCGCCCCAGATGATGCCATGGGAATACTGACATCTTTGTGAAGCCTGGAAATGGTGAAATGCAGCCAGAGGCACAGGGACAGCAGCTGAGCCTGAGCCCTGACCATTTAGTTTTGTTGTGGAACACACAAAATTTATAATTTAAAAGATATTTAAATGTAGGAGTAGCAGAGCACTGTGTGTTTTCATTAAATTAGGATTAAATGTCTTTCCACCCCGGTTGTGACAGTGAATTTTAGTAAACTTTAGGCCTTCAGTGCAGCTTTTAAAAGTAGATCTTGCAGCAGGATCAGATTATTAGGAAATAAATCCTGTTTCTTGCAACATCTGCAGGAAGAAAATTATCCTGGAGCCAAAACAGTGACAGAATTTTACTTATTTATTCTCAGTTTTTGGTACAAAAAGGTAAAGATTGGAAATGCCTGGTGTTCCCCACATTAATTAGGATTTGCTGCAGCTCTGTGTGGCTCCCAGCCACTCCTGTGGCTTTAAAATCCTTTAAAACACAGAATTTTACAAGAGCCGGGGCCTTTTGTGGCTCCTCTGGGTTTAAACAAAGGCACAGGTGTCAATAAATCCTGTCAGAGCAGCTGTGGAAATTGGATTTTCTCATGGAAAAGGTTGAAATGAGGTGATTCCCCATCTTGTGTGCAGCCTGACGTGTGGATCCTGAACAAATCAGGGAGATCAGGGTGGTTAAACTCAATTTTTGTAGCAAAGCAGCTTCGTGTCTGAAGGATTTCACAGCTCTGGCAGGATTTAATGGGATCTGATTCTTTTCCAGTTCAATTATTGCTGATTCCTGGCCGAGGGTGGCCCCGTGGGAGGGGTTTTAGAACCAACCCCGCGAGTTTCACCTCCTCTTTCCTGCGCTGAGTCATCCCAGGACATTAATTGGAAATAGAAGAGGCACTTCCAAACTTTAGGAATCAACAAATCCCAACCCACCAAATGTGGAGCTGTGCCAGGGGAGGTCTGGGTGGGATATCAGGGAAATTCACCCCCAGAGGGTGAATCCCCCAGGGAATGGGTGTATTCCCAAGGCTGCCAGAGCTCCAGGAATGTTTGGAGAACACTCCCAGGCACAGGGAGGGATTTTGGGGTGTCTGTGCAAAGCCAGGAATCAGATTGATGGTCCTTGAGGGTCCCTCCCAGCTCAGGATATTCCAGGAGTCTCTGATTGCCTGAGATTTGTAGCTCCGGAGGGCAGAGCAGAAGCTCCAGTGTTTAATTTGCACTTTGAAATCACTTTCAAAGCCGGAGTCATTAAGAAAAAGTGAATTAAGTTTCACTTGAGCCTCTGAACTTTTCAGCTAATTGATGTGTTTACACCATAGGCTCGAAAAGGAAAACCGAGAGCACTTTCCTCCTTGCATGCCTGCTCCCCCCTCCTGGAACAACATTCAGCTCCTCCTCTCTCTTTCTCTTCTCTCTCCTTCCCCTCCTCTCTCCCTCAGGGTTTTCCAGACCCCCAGGAACCCCCTTTGGTGGCTGCAGCAAAGCAAAGCAGGGCTGGATGTGACTAAAAATAAAAATATCAAGAGCTAATTGCTGTAGGATACCTGTGGTGACAGTGCTGTGCTTGGAAATTGCAGCTGGAAACAGCTTTCATTGCAAAACCAGATTTTTCCTCTTTGTTTGTTTTTTTTTTTTAGGCAGAAGCAATTTTTAATTCCCAGTTAGAAAAGTGAGAACTTAAAATCATTCTCTTATTTCTTTTTGAGACAATTTTTGGTACAGAATAAAAATGGATTTAGGACTGAGGTTTTGTATTTTTAAATTGATGGACTATTATTGTTGTTATTGTTGTTATTATTAATAATAATAATTTTACTGTCTGGGCTGCTGGCTCTAAAGCCAAGCTTTCAAGCCACCAACAATTAAAACCAGAGTCCTAAGCCTTCAAAATGGGTTTGAAATTGAAACAGCAGCTCGAGCAAGGCTGCACAGCTTTTTTTTTTTTTTTTTTTTATCACTTAAATCCATGTCATCCCTTGGATTATTCACATGGCTGTTTTGTTTGGATGGTTCTGCAGCCTAATACTATAATTATTGCTGAAAATGAGATTGATTTGACTTCCAGGATGCGACAGGTCAGCACCAGATGTATTTGGAGTCTTATACCGGGCAGGGTTTTGAGGCTGTGCTCTTAGGGATGCAAGGAAGATCGAGCTGCTTCCTCCCCTTCTGTCTTTCAGGGCTTTGTGTTTTGCGTGTACCTCAATTCTAGAAAAACATCATATATATATATATAGATAATATTATATAAGATAGATATTTTCAAAGACAGGCTCAGCAGGAGGAATTCAGATCCAGTTTAAGGCAGAAAGAGCAGCGTTGCTAAAACTCAATTAATTAAAAAACAACAGCCAGCAAAACTACCTGAGTTTTGCATTTGTGTAAATCAAAATTGTGTAAGTTATAAACAAAAAATACATGAGTTTAAGGATTTACATAGAGATGTTAAATAAGGAAGAACCCTCAAAGGAAAGCAATTTTATCTCAGTTGAAAAGCTGGTAAATGGAGCAAACTTCTGCCTCACATTTACCTTTCACCTCGAGCTTTCTTTTCTGATGAAGGCCCAAAATGGTTGCATTTCAACCTAGAAATGTTACCTTAGAAATAAAACCTTTCTGCAAGAACAGGGCAGCCACCCATCCATGAGGGGAACATTCTCTAAGGTCTCTTGACAGGTGAACGCTGACAGAAAATTGTCCCAATTGTCGGTGGGTAAGACCCAAACCCTCTCCAGGCAGCGTTTAATTGTCCTGTCACTCGGATTTAGGCCAGGCTTTGACTGAGACAGCTCCTTGCTCTTTTGCTCCATTTGGTTAATGTTTCCCATCATTCTCCCAAATGCTCCATTGGGTTTCTCCATCCCACTTAAATCAACCCAACTGTGTGTGAGCACGCACACAGACAGACAGAAACACAGATTGATTTAAAGAACCGAGCAGCAGAGACGTAGCAACACTGGCTTTTTTACAGGACAGGCTTGAGATTTCCTTAATCCTGGGGTTTGGCTGGTTTTTTTTTTCCCTAGGATTTATTGTTCCCATTGCTTTTCCAGATTGACTCCTGGTGCAAGGAGAACAGCTACGTGATAGCTGGATATTACCAGGCGAACGAACGCGTGAAAGATGCCAGGTGTGTTGGGCCAAGCTTTCCTTCTGTTTGCTCTTTTAAGCTGTACTTTGGACTCTGCCAGCAGAAATCATCCCCATAAATCAGGCGTGTTGATTCGCTCTGACAACTGTCAGCTGCTTCCACATTGTCTCCGTGGGGCTGCGGGATGTGGCCTTTGGTCAGGTGCAGAAAGTCTAGGCTTTGCAGAATCCCTCCTCTCCCGTGGCTGCTATAAAAGGCCTCTCTTTGAACGAGTGCCAGCCACTTTTAATTGCAGTTGTCAGGGAAAAAGCCAAAATCTGCAGAGTGTTTGCTCGTGCAGTATGGATCTTGTAAAGTCTGGCGACTCCCAGGTTCTTATGGAAAGTCAGAAGTGACCTAATTCCTTCTAAATTTCTTAATTATCTCTGCATTTTTTCAAAGCATTTTTTTACGTGGTAAAAGAATGCTTTTGAGGTGGAAGATGATGTCAGTCAAGCAGTAATATCTCTTATTTATCACTTCTTTTCCCCAGGATTAGTCATTTTGTTCCCTGCTGGCTGACTCAGATTACTCACTAAGCATTAAGGGACCTTCCTGTGGAGCCAGTTTAATTTTAGATCTGTGTATTCCAAGTTTTCCCCTCCATGTATTGGAAAAATCCAAAATTGGGACTAATGAGAATAAAAACAACTTACTTAAACTCTTATGCCATGTTCCCTGGAAGTGTCCAAGGTTGGATGGAGCTTGGAGCAACCTGGGATAGTGGAAGGTGTCCCTGCTCATGGTAGGGGGTGGAATGGGAGGATTTGAAGGTCTCTCCCAACCCATATCATTCCATGATGATCTGATTCCAGTTCTTCATTAATGTATATTCAGACTAAATTACGTTTTTTAAGGAACACTTGTGACTTCTGAGATATCTAACAGGGATAAAGACATTATTTGTGCTTTTCTCACAAAGGAAATAAATCTGCTGGACACGTTTTTAAGGAGAAAACACAGTTTGTTCTCTTTGAGGTTTGAAAGAATATCACAGGCTTGATGTTTTCTTAAAACTTCAGTTTAATTTCTGAAGATAACTGGCACCACACAGAGATTGTCATTGGTACCACATTAAGTGGCACCACACAGAGATTGTCACTATTGACACGTGATAAAGGGTTTCAAAGGTTATCTGATTTTGGTAGAGAAACCAGACAAGTTTCAAGTGCAAACCAGGGAGAAAACTCATTTTCTCTTTTAAATGCCTGCCAGATCAGAGTCTTTGGTCTGAGGGGAGAAGATAGCAGGCCACCAAATGTTGATTCCCTGTCATTCCAAAGCCATTTCCTAAGCCCAGCTGAGGTTCAGGTCGGGAGCTGCAGAGCCTTCTATCAGCTGTGCCATCAGCTCCTTATCTTGTTCCTGTTTCAAGCACCCAGAGTCACTCTCACATCTCTCTGAGCTCATTTCCTGCTGCTCTCAGCTGCTGCTCGTGCCTCCCATCACTCAGTTCCTTTTCCTTTCTGCTCCAGCCCAAACCAGGTCGCAGAGAAAGTGGCTTCCCGGATTGCCGAGGGTTTTACGGACACGGCGCTCATCATGGTAAAGAGCTTCCTTCCCTTACCCCTGGTGTGTTCTGATCCTGCTGGTGGAGCAGGGAAGAGCTGTTTTCTGGCTCCTTCAGTGAGGAATTCAGGTTCTCTTCCCCTCTAAAATGCTCTGGGGAGAGCTGCAGTGAGCAGTGAAGTTCAAAGTAAATCCACAGTGAGATTGTGGTGAGCTCTCTGCCACCTCAGAGGGACTGGAGGCCTTCTCTGCATGTTCAGGCAGCAATTTCTGGCTCCAGCCCTCCTTGTGCAACTTAAATTCTTGTCTTTAAATTCACAAACAGAGCTTTACCTCCTCACTGTTGTGACAAAGGACGTTGGCACCTTAAATTTGGCTATTTGAGAGTAGAACAGTAGATGGGTGTAAAATGCCCTGGTTTTACAAACTGATTTGGGTTTATTTCATCCCTTGGGCTGTGGAGGAGGAGGCTGAGGTGATGTTTCTGTGTCCCACCCCAGGTTGACAACACCAAGTTCACCATGGAGTGTGTGGAGCCTGCCATCCACGTGTACGAGCTACACGAGAACAAGTGGAGGTGCAAGGACCCACATGTGTGAGTAAAGAGGGGATTTCTTGGGGTTTGGGGCGTGAGGAAAAACAAGTTACAAGTTTTCTGTGTGAGGGCAAAACTTTATGGCTGAGTGGTGCTGCAGGTGTAGCTGGCAGGGATTTTGTAGCAAGAGGGAGCACGGCCGTGGTATCCCCACTATGTCCACGCTTCAGTGTCCCTGAATTTCCCCAAATTTCTTTTGGTGATTCCTATTTATTCCTGGTTCTTTTCCATCCCAGTGACTTCTGTGAAGATTGGACTGAGGCCCAGAGAATCGCTGCATCCCTCTTGGACAGCAAGTCCTACGAGACGCTGGTGGATTTCGATAATCACCTGGATGACATCCGGAACGACTGGACAAACCCCGAGATCAACAAAGCTGTGCTTCACCTGTGCTAGGAGCAATCCTGACTAATCCACGGGCATTCCCACTCTGTACTGAAGAGAGAAAAATGCTATTTTTGAATGTAAATAGAATTAATATTCAGTACCTTGTGTGGAAAGCTGACTGATTAAAGAGGAGTGGCCTGTCCCGTGGCGCGGTGCTGTGTCCCTGAGCCACGGAATGTTGGTGGTGGCATTCCCTGGAAGAGCTACCAGCTGTCACTTCCAGCTGTCCTCGTGGACACCATCCCACTTGTAGTGAATGTTGCTATTCCTTGGAAATCAGAACTGCTTCTGCTTTTGGCCCCCACTGTTCCTTTTCCAAAGTTTTGACTTGGGCTTTTCTAATCTTTAGAGAGGTTACTTTTTAACGATTTATGGAAATAACCTTTCCAAAAAAAATCAATCCTGTCCTCAGATGAGAGATGTTAAGGGCAAACAGATAAAATGGGAGGTGAATGGTTTCTTCTGGCCTGGGTTGGAATTGTAACTCTCTTGGCACAGTAAAATTCGAACTGCTGAGGATGTTCCATGCTCATGTGTCACCTGTTTTGCCGTGCTTTAGCATGACACAGCTACAGAGAGTCCTTTAAAGCAGTATTCCCAAATGATCTGGTGATTCCTGCTCTCCGTGGGCTTGGCAAGCACAGTTACTGCTTGAATGTGTTAAACCCCAAGTAAACGATTTATAAAAAGGACTGGAAGCACACTACTGAGTTTGAATCCACACTTTGAGTCTACAGTAGTGCAATACTTTTATTAATTTCATGCATTTGGGGGGATGGGGGCGAGTTAATCAGCAAATCTCATTTTCCATGTGGTATCTATTTAATCAGGTTCAAAATGCTCCCTCTGAGTTGAAGGCGAGTGATCCAAGTGCATGGAATCGAGGAGCCTGGGTACAGCCTGGTTCAGCTTGCCTTGTCTTTCCCATTAATATTTATTTCCAAGGAGAAGTTTCTGGACAATGCAGCTTTGTACCAAACTAGAAGAACTCTTTGTAAGCCTTTGTTGCCTCACTCCTCGTGGTCGTTTGCCCAGCTCTAGTTAAACCCAGCCTCAACCTGCAACAATTCCTTCAGATTTCCTTCTCTTCCTGCCAGAAATGTTTTTACAAGGAAGATGCAAATATCCATAAAGTGATCCTCCTGTCTCCTGTCTTAGAGTTAAAATCACTGCAAGCTTTGGGTTGGAAGGGATTAAAGATCATCTTATCCCATGGGCAGGACCGCCTTCCACCAGACCAGATTGTTCCGAGCCACATCCAACCTGGTTTTGTTTTAAAACAGGGGAAAATGGGATTGTCAGAACCTCTTGATTTTGATTCAATAAGCCCAAGTTTCACTCCTGGTCTTGGAGAGGGATGGGGTAAGGCTAAAATCCCGTTTGTGCAGGAAACAGGACCTGGATGGCTCCAGGCTGTGGAGTTCCCTCCAGGTGAGATCCCACAGGGCCACGAGGTGAGGCTGGAGGGAGGAGAGGAAGGTTTGGACACTTTGTTTTTTATCGCCCTGCTGTGCAGGAGTGAGGTGTGATTACAAAGAGATTGGCAGCGAGTCAGGAACCCTCCCTAGGCTGAGTCAGGCTTGCAGGAGAGGGAAATGTTTGCACTTGTTGACTGAAAACATGGATTTAGCTCTCAAAAACAGTGAGATAACATAGTCCAGCGGCTGCTCCTCTCCACATCTGTAGGAAAAGATATCCTGGGAGCAGATTGCAGAGCACCCAGGCTGCAGGAAGAGGACTTTGTACAAACACCCAGTGAAATCCAAGGCGTTGTTCCAGAGGCAGATGTTATCTTAGCGAGATTCCTCGTGTGGGGTTGTCAGAGGAAGCTGCTGAGCCGCGGGAAAAGTGTTTCTTGTTCTTTGTAGCAGGATTTCCTCATCGAGCTTTGATCATCCATATGCAAATTGAGGCTAATCCTGCTGCCCCTGTAAGGCAGAGTGTCTCCTTAGTGTGCAACCTGCTGGAATATTCCCTGTGACTAACCCAGGACACACTGCTGGGAGGGGAACAGCTTTTAGTGCTTTGTCTTCCCCTTTTTTCATTTTCCCTGTGCTTTTAAATGAGGATTTTTTGCCACCAGCAGAACCCAGGCCGGCTTTAAGCAAAAAGAACCAGAGCAGCAGATCTTATCTCCCCTGGCCTATTTGCATTGAAGGCTGGACAAAAGCAGCAATTCCATAAATCCAGGCAGCCACCGTGGCTCTCCTGAAAGAATGAGGAAGCTGCAGGGCACAGGGAAGGCTGTGTTCCTCTTTCCTGCTGATGCTGCTTTCCTGGATGGTTGATCAGTTGGATTCAGCGCAGGAATTCAAGGTAATTTCTTCTAAAACTTCATGGGGAGGGAATTTCGGGAAGGCAGCTCTTGCTGGAGACTTTGATGGCTGGGAAGGCAGCACTGGGAATGGGTGTCCTACTCCTTTTTGGTTTGTTAGCAATTAATGATATGCAGGTTTCATTTTTTTTCCCTCCAGCCACCAAAATTTGGAGATTTGGCATTTGCCTGCCCAGATGTTTTAACTCCAACTTTGACTTTTTACCTCATCTGCACGACCTGAAGCACTTGGAAAATAGAATCATGGGATGGTTGGGGTGGGAAGGGATCTTAAAGCTCATCCCATTCCACCCTCTGCCATGGGCAGGGACACCTTAAATGAACCCAGGGTGCTCCAAGCCCTGTCCAGCCTGGCCTTGGGCACTGCCAGGGATCCAGGGGCAGCCACAGCTTCTCTGTGCCAGGGCCTGCCCATCATCACAGGGAACAATTCTATCCCAATATCCCATCTAAATGCACCCTCTGGCAGTGTGACCCCATTCCCTGTGTCCTGTCCCTCCATCCCTTGTCCCCAGTCCCTCTCCAGCTCTCCTGGAGCCCCTGCAAGGGGCTCTGAGCTCTCCCTGGAGCCTTCTCTTCCCAGGTGAACCACCCCATCTCTCCCAGCCTGTGGGGTTCTTTTTTCCCCACTCTCAACCCTGTTTTTCAGAACACTAACAAACATCCCCACATGTAGACGGGTGACAGGAGCTCCCCATCAGCCATGGGGTGCCAGTACCTCACAATGTGGTACCTGTTCCCAGGGAATTCCCAGCTCCCCCATTCTCCCAGATCTCATCACTGTGTGCATATATGAGGATTTGGGAAGTTTTCCCATCCATCCAGCCTGCTGCCGGCATTCTCCCTCTTCCCATCTGCTCGTGGGATGTTCCCTCCCCTAGGAAAGCGAGCAGAGATGTAACAGCTCCTGCTCTTGGAGCTGAGGTGGATGCAGGAGCAGGTGAGGGGTTCAGAGGTCGCCTGGCACAGCTGGAGCCGGGAGCAGCCAGATGTGCAGAGCCCACCCCTGCCCCCAGGAACTCCTTGTGCGAGTGGCAGGCGAGGAGAGGTGACAGTGACAGATGCAGGAAGCGGTGCCGGGTCTCTGTGCCGCCTGGCTCCCGGCCTAATCGCTGCACTCCGCGATCGGGGAAGCGTCTGGAGATGCCGCTGGAGGAGGGCACGGCCGCGGCACAGCGAGGCTGATGCTAATGGAGGAGGCTGTTAGCGGGGTGGGCTTGCGGTTGAGTGCAGCTTGGAAAATGGCCTCGAGGGGAAACGGGCTGGATCTGCGAGCTCTGCCTCTCATCGGGTGGAATTCAGCTCCTGGAGCACCCAGGGCTGGTCCCGGCCGCTCCCCTCCCGTCCTGGCCGGGCTTTGCTGTTCCCAACTGGAGTTCAGCACCTCAGCACATCCCATTCCTGAGCCACAACCCCGTCCTTGCATCCCCCAGCGCCCTGACCCAGCCCTCCCGCAGCCGGCAGCGCTCTCTGTGTGTCCAAGGATCCGCTGAGGACTTTATCGATTTCCCTTTTTTTTTTTTTTTCACTGTCGCTTTTAGACCACATCTTCACCCAGCCTTCTCCTCCCAAAGTACACCCCAGCTGCATCCCTTCCTTTCTGCTTTCCGTGCGAGGCGGCGGAGAGGAAGGAGACGGGGGGCTGATAGGGGGGACACAGCGCTCCTTCGTGTGGCACTTCCAGCCCGCCGGAGCTGGGATGAGGGAAGCGGGGAACTCTGCTCTTAAAAACACCCGGTAGGTGGGCAGGGGCCGAGGGGTCACTCCGAGAGCGCTTGCAGGCAGCGCCGCTCCGGCTGGATGCGGGCAGGATCCGTGCCAGGCATGACCCGCTCTGCGCACGGCCAGCCCGCCCAGGCCCGGCAAAACCACGCAGCCCTTCCTAGAAACGCGCCCCGGAGCTTAATAGATGGACCTAATTGAAAAACCCTACCGGGCTTGTAGCAGGGGATAAAAGGGAAAGCCGGGCCCAGATTAAGCTGGAGCTCAGCGAGCCGGGAAGCGCGGCAGCCGTGGCCAGCTCCCCGAGCCGATTCCCGGCCGTGGCCTCCCGGCTGAATCCATGCCGCCAGGGCCGGGGTTCGTTCTGGATGCAGGAGAGCCCGGCACGCCCCGGCTCAGTGCCTCAGGTACGTGCTCGCTTCCCGCTTGGCTCCCGACCCTCCGGCTCCCGCCTGGTCCCGCTGGATTTTCTCCGGGGGCGCTTCCAGCCCACGCGGTTCCTGCCGGTTCTCACTCTGCCGGTCCTGCCAAGAGCCCGTGCTTGGGGAAGGCTGGAGCTGCTCCAGTTTCCCCGGAGCCTGCATCTTCAGCTGCCTCCTCGTGACATCCTCCTCCCTCCCTTCCTCCCTCCCCACGCCTGGCAGCCCCTTCGGGTGCCTCTCCAGCCCTGGAGCGCTGTGGAACTCCAGAAGGGAGTTCCTTCCCCCCTCCCAACGCTGGTTGCCACTTGCAGCTCCAGCGAGCCCCGGGCAGGACCCTTCAGCTCCTTTCTGGGGCAGCCCTTTCCCCTGCTGGGGCCAGAAGGGATGGGGGCAGGAGGGGACAGGTGGCCTCGTTGCTCTGCTAGCACGGTGACGTGTCACCTGCGTTAGCAGACCCTGGCACTCGGTGACCCAGAAAGCTGCTTCCTCCCCCTCCCTGCCCACAGGGCCCAGCTGGTGTTTGCAGGAGCAGCTCCCCAAAGGGAGCCAAAGCTTTCCCTGTGCCCGGTGTTTGTTAAACACGTCCCTGTCCCTGCGGTTCCTCTGGCGCCTGCTGCCCTCCATCCTCACCCCCCAGCAGTGCCCCAGGGCTGGATGGAGCCGTAGGGTTGGGATGCACTGGGAGAGGAGCAAAAGGTACCAAAGGGTCATAGCCAGGGCTGGAAAACACTTCAGGGAGCAGCCAGGGGCTGGCCAGCTCTGCCCCTGGCAGTGAAGGTGGCTCCATACCCACCCATCCCCTGAGCCCATCCTCTTCCTCCCCATGGCCAGCTCTTGGTGGGCTTTGGCCACTTGCCCTGATGTGACCCTCAGCAAGTCACAGCTCAGAGCCCTGTGACAGGAATCAGGAACTCCTGGAAGGGATTTGGGAGTCTCACAGTAACCCTGGGAAGGGGGTGTTGAACCCACTGTGCTGCTGCTGCTCCTGGCACTCAGCTCTCCCTAACCCTGGTCATCCATCAGGGACAGAACTCCACACCAGAGGGGCTCCACGCTGTTCCCAGCTACCTCAAGATGCAAAACCCCCATTTTTTTTAAACCTGCACAAAGGCTTTTGTTTTGTTTCCCAGCCCTGGGAAGACAGGAAGGGGTGTTTGACGCTGTGTTTGTGCCTCTCAGGTGTCAGCAGAGCAGCTGGAGCTGCGCTGCACCCGCAGAACTAACCACAGGTATTTTAGCAGCCTGGTGTTTATGTTTCCTTCCCCTGCTGCAGCAAGACAATCGCTTTCTGTCACCGTTGTAGCAACAACTGCTGCTCCAGGCCAGGCTAATTCCAGCCCTCGTGGGTTTGGGGCTGTTTGTTCTCACCCAGCAGCAGCAAACAGGTAGTTTTGGAGACAGGCAGCAAAATAGCTCGGTGTGGAGGCGGGATTTGTGCTGCTGTGACCGGATTTGTGCTGCCAGGGAGTGATCCCTGGCATCCACGGGATGCTGCGTGCTCTGAGTTTGGGATGGGATCTGGAAAGATCAGGTTTGCCAGGCTCTGCTTCAGGACTTGTCCTCAAACTCCTGGGCTTCGCAGCTGAACAGGAAAAGAAAAAGGAGAAGTAAATTGGTTCATTTGTTGGTTTTCTGTGGAAAGAAAGAAAGGAGCTGTGGGTTGCGAACATCTCTGGGCAGCACCGTGCCTGCAGCTGGAGCTGCAGCCTTGCCCCTGTGCCACCCTCCCCGCTCCTGCAGCTCCGTGAGGACTCAGTTATTTGACAAATCGGAGGAGTCAGATCGGGAAGGAAATCAGCTCTCCCCAGATTTATGATTTTCATCAGACATGGCAGGCCCAAACCAGCAGAAAGCAGAGCAAAACCACCTATTTCCTCTCCCTGCCGCCCTTTCTGCCCATCCCAACCCGGCTCGGTGGGGCTCTGATCCCACCGGACACCTCCCAAACTCCTGGGGTCTGCCCTGTCCCGATTTCGGGGTGAAGTTCCACGCTTCCCCTCCTTTCCCTTCCCTGCCTCCCGCAGCCGGGGGGTGTTTAATGTGCGGCCGGCGTTCCCCGCAGCCCGGCGCCCTGCATTTGAACCGCTGCTTTTCAGCTCCGGCTGGAAAGGAGCCGGCGCGGGGCCTCGCCTCTTAATTGCGGAGGAGGGGAACATGGAAAAGCCTCTGGCTGCTGTTAATGCAGGCGAAGGCGGCTGCTCCGGAGGCGCAGCCTTCTCCCGGGCATCCTCCCAGCGGGGTGGGACCCGACCCGGAGCGCCCGTCCTGGGAATGGTGAGGAACCCGCCGCTGTTCCCGCTGCCGGGCTGGGTTTGGGGCTGGGAAGGGCAAAAAATCCTTTCTGGAAGCTGGCGAAGGTGGAGGTGTTCCCAGAGGTTGATGTCTCTTGCCATCAGGACCTCAGGGATGGCGCTGGGTTTTGCCGGAGCTGGGTGTGGACGCTCCCACCGAACTGGCACTCGCCTTTCCGGGCCTTTGGTAGCCCTCTGGCTGCGCGTTGTGCCCGGGGGCTTTGCCCACAGCCGAGAGCGCTCCTTGCTGCCTTTCTCTCTGCTCTGGACTGGCTTGTGCAGCGGGCTGAGAGTAAAGCAGCGTTTCCTCATCACCCCAGGGCTTTGCCGGCACGGCTGGCGCTGGGCTGGGGGCTGGATGGGAGGAGCCGGCGCTCCGCTAACCTGATTAACCAGGTTCCCAACCAAGCTCGCCAAAGCCACCTCCTGCTGCCCTCCTGCCGGTCCTGCCGGGAGCCCCCCGCTCGCCTCCGGCACCCAGGAGCAGCCGGGTGCGGTGGGAGGTGGGATGCGACCGCGGGCATCGCCCCTGCGGCCACCGGGTAAGTGCCACCCCCTGGGAGCCCCGGCTTTGTCCCGTTTTTCCCTTCCCGGTGCATCCCCGAGTGTCCCCCGTGCCCGGGCAGCTCGGTCCCCGCTCCGGTGACGCCTGCGATGAGCGTCTGGGGGTTTTTGGAGCGTGAACTCGTCGGGATGCAAACAATTCTTTGGCACACGGGAACGAAGTTGGAGCCTCGAGAGAGCGTCAGGGATCCCGCTGGAATGCTGGCAGGGGGAATTCTCTTCCCAAGCTCTGGTGCTGGAGTTTGTTTCTCAGGAGGATCAGATCTCCCTGTGCATGGAGCTGGGGGTGCTCAGCACGACCCTCCTCTGTCCCTGAGCGGTGTGAGCCACCTGTAGGCGCCAAAACCCACAGGATTTGCCTCAAAACCATATTTCCTGATATTTAGGCAGCATCCCAAAGTGGGGTCCTGGGGAAGACTCCACTCCCTGGCCCTTGTGGGGGGGGGGTCACATGAGGACCTGATGAGCAGCTGATAAAAATGAAGAATTAAAAGCAGAGAGGGCAAATTTTCACTTCCTCTTGCCGCTGCTGCCAACCCACCTCAGAGCTCCTTGGAAAGGCAGAGGTCAGGCAGGGGGAGCTGAGGCTTTCCTTGGCTCTCTGTGTGGCCCGGAGCTTGGAAGAGCCAAAATGAGTCACTGACCCTCATCCCAATAAGCTTTTCCCAGCAGCTGTGGGAGGAGGGGTGAAGATTTCCCAATAAAGGGACTTTTTTTCGGCAGAAAAATTTCCAGCATCTTAAAAAAGTGACGTCCCACAGGGGGAATCATCCATCTAAAAGCTCTCAGGGCATCAGGAATGCCCAAGAGGATGAGGATGATGTGAATTCCAGCAGTGCATCTCGGAGGGAGGAAGCCCCAGGAGCATCCCTCTATTTCTTGCATGTGGACTCGGGGTTTTCTCTGCAAGAACCAACCTAAAACCAACCCAATTCCTCCTGCTCATCCCGAAATCCTTTCAGCCCAGACCCCAGGAGCAGAGAAGGTGGGCTGGGACCCTTCACCCAGTAACAGACTTTATCTCCACCCTCCCCAAAAGTTCTTCCCAAACCTCATCGGACGAGATCGAGTCACCGGAGCGCCGTGACGTCAGCCGTGGTTTTTTTGCGAGCGAGCAGTTGCGTTTCCTGTGGTGCCCGGGCTCCTATAGATAGAGACAGGCACGGAGAGATGTGAGCTTTTAGCTCCTGCTCCTTCCTCCTTCCTCCCTCCCAGGATTGCTCCTCAACCCTCGCCTCTCTTTCCCAGCGCCAGCGGCGAGGGCCGGCGGCGGAGCTGGAGAGCCGGGTCCCGCTGAGAGGATGAAAACATGGGGCTCAAGTTATCCTGCCTGAAAGGTGAGTTTGGGACGGGGGTTTTGGGGGTGTCTCCTGCTCTCTGAAGGCATCCAGGGGTTGGTTGTACCCGGAGGAGCTTTTGGGATTGGTGGAGTTTGGGGTTGTGGTGGAATTTCTGACTTCACGGGGATCCCGGTGCGATCCGGTTCCCGGTTCCGGTGCCGGTTCATCCGTTCGGTCCCGGTGCGATCCCGGTGCGATCCCGGTTCCGGTGCCGGTTCATCCGTTCGGTCCCGGTGCGATCCCGGTCTGTTCCCGGTTCCGGTCCCCGTTCATCCGTTCGGTCACCGGTGCGATCCCGGTCCCGTGCGATCTCCGGTGCGATCCCGGTTCCGGTCCCGGTTCCATCCCTTCGGTCCCGGTGCGATCCCTGTCTGATCCCGGTTCCGGTCCCCCGTTCATCCGTTCGGTCCTGGTCCATCCCGGTCCGATCCCATTCCCATCCCGGTCCCATCCCAGTCCGATCCAGTCCGATCCCCGTTCCCATCCCGGTCTGATCCGTCCCATCCCGTCCCATCCCCGTTCTGTCGGCCGGTCCCTCCGGGCCCATGGAGCCGGCCGAGGTGGAGTTCCTGGCCGAGAAGGAGCTGGTGACGATCGTGCCCAACTTCAGCCTGGACCGGATTCACCTGATCGGGGTCGGTGGGGCCGGGGGTCGGGTCTGGGCTGGGACAGGGGCTGGGGGGCTTGGGACATGGTTTGGGGTGCCGAGAACAAGTTTGGGGTGGGTTTTAGGGGCAGGGTTTGAAGGGTTAGGTGTGGAGAATTATGGGACTGGGATTGGGGTGCAGGAGATGGGGAAGAGGGGCTGGGGGGATCGGGATGGTCTGGGGTGTTTGGGAACAGGAGGAGAGATGGGGATCATGGGGAAGGGTCTGGGTGGACTGGGGATGGAGGGATGGAGGGATTAAGGGATCAGGGAATGGGGAGAGAGGGAAGCACAGCTCAAAAAGAAGAGAGATGAGGGCCCCGTCACCCTGCAGCCAGTGCTGAGCGGGGACACGGGGGACAGCCAGCCCCGCAGGACCTGTCCCGCCCCGCCGATGGAGCCGCAGCCTCCAGGACGCGGCTCGGCCGGCTGCAGCTCGGCCCCACGCCCTTGGGTGGGTTTGGACAGACAGGGACTGGGTTGTGTCCCTTCTCCTGACAGCGCTGGGAAGGGATCCCCCCGATGAATAAAACCCCCGGGCTCCGCACCCCAGTTTTGGCACCGGTTCGGCTGTGTCGGCACAAGTGGGGTGGTTGTGACCCCAAAACACCCCAGCGCCACCCCCTGGAACCGCGCTCGTGCCCGTGGGTGGCCAAAAGTGGGTTCCCTCGCCACACCTGTCCAGCCCGGAATTGAGGAATCCATTCCAGCAAACAGCACCGGGAAAATGAACTCGGCGTCACCCGCATCCCGGCGGATCGGCCGCATCCCGGCAGGGAGCCGGGGCGATGCTTCCCGGGGAGCGGCGGCACCGGAGCCGGCGCGGAGAGGCGGGAGTGTGAAAGCAGATGGAAATTTTAATTTTTATGACAGCAGCAGATGGCAAAAGACACGCGAGGGAGGCGCAGCACGGGGGAGACGTTCCTGGAGCGCCCGGCACGTGCCGGCGGCACCGGGAGCTGCTCCGGGAACGGGGGGCTCGGGGACCCTCCTGTGCCACCCATGCGGGGGGTGGGCTGGGGGTCCCCAAGGCTTGGTCTGCCACCCATTCTGGGATAACGCTCATCACAAGAGCTGTGCTTGCTCCATGGGTGGTCCCAGAGATGAGCCTGAGGTGGTTTGGGAGAGCACTGGGGAGAGGGGGTGTGTTTGGGGGGCTTTTCCATGGGGGATGGCAAATGGGATGCAGCTCTCTGGAATCGTTCAGAAACCGCTTGGGTGGGCTGGATGTGGCAGAAGGATGAGGAGGGATGGAGGGAGGGAGGGATGGATGGATGATTGGATGGATGGATGGATGGATGGATGGATGGATGGACAGGGATGGATGGATGGATGATGGATGGATGTGGTATGGATGGATGGATGGATGGAGGATGGATGGATGGATGGATGGACAGGGATGGATGGATGGATGATGGATGGATGGATGGATGGATGGATGGATGGATGGATGGATGGACAGGGATGGATGATGGATGGATGGATGGATGGATGGATGGAAAGGGATGGACAGGGATGGATGGATGGATGAGGGTGGACAGGGATGGATGGATGGATGGATGGATGGATGGATTAGGGAACAGAGGAAAGGGACAGGTGGCGTGAGCACGTGCCTGAGTGTGTGTGTCTGCACACAGCTACAACCGATCAGACAGACAGACGGATGCTGCTGCTGCTGGTCCGTGCACAGGAGGGGCCTGGGTACAGCCCATGGACACCCTCGCAACGCGAGGTCACCCTCCCAGTGCCCGTGCACCCTCCAGTGCCCGTGTCACCTCCCGGTGCCCGTGTCACTCTTCCAGTGCCCGTGTCACCCTCCCGGTGCCCGTATCACCTCCCAGTCCCGTGTCACCCTCACCGTGCCCGTGTCACCCTCCCGGTGCCCGTGTCACCCTCCCAGTGTCCGTGTCACCCTCCCAGTGCCCGTGTCACCCTCTCAGTGCCCGTGTCACCCTCCCAGTGCCCGTGTCACCCCTCCCGGTGCCCGTGTCACTCTTCCAGTGCCCGTGTCACCCTCCCGGTGCCCGTATCACCCTCCCAGTGCCCGTGTCACCCTCCCAGTGCCCGTGTCACCCTCCCGGTGCCCGTGTCACCCTCCGGTGCCCGTGTCACTCTTCCAGTGCCCGTGTCACCTCTCAGTGCCTGTGTCACCCGTCACAACCCCGAACACCCCGGTGCCCGCGCCGTTGCCGGTCCCGCGACGCAGGGGCGCTAACAGCGGGCGCAGCCGCTCCCGCGGCGCCCCCGGCAACAAGTGCCGAGCGCTGATTGGCCGAGCGCCCCGGGGGAGAGCCGCGATTGGTCCCCGTGCCTCCACCCAGACCTCCCCCCCGCGCGCGGAACAGCCAATCAGAGAGGCGTGCGCGCGGAGAGGAAGGGGAGAGCCAATCAGCGCGAGCGCGCGCCACGCCAGGCCCCCTCCTCGCGGAGACCGCGAAAATGCGAGCGGCGGCGGAGCGCGCGCGCGGGGGGCGGGGCCTGGGGGCCGCGCAGCCAATAGGGAGCGAGGGCGCGCGGCGGGCTCGGCCTGGCCTGGTCCGGTTCCGGTCCGGTTCGTGCGTTCGGTCCCGGTGCGATCCCGGTGCGATCCCGGTGCGATCCCGGTGCGATCCCGGTGCGATCCCGGTGCGATCCCCGTCTGATCCCGGTTCATCCGTTGGTCCCGTGCGATCCCGGTGCGATCCCGGTGCAATCCCGGTCTGATCCCGGTTCCGGTCCCGGTTCATCCGTTCGGTCCCGGTCTGATCCCGGTCTGATCCCGGTGCGCGATCCCGGTGCGCGATCCCGCGCGATTCCCCGTCTGATCCGGTCTGATACCGGTGCGATCCCGGTCTGATCCCGGTGCGATCCCGGTGCGATCCCGGTGCGATCCCCGTCTGATCCCGGTGCGATCCCGGTCTGATCCCCGGTTCCGGTGCCGGTTCATCCGTTCGGTCCCGGTGCGAATCCCGGTTCCGGTGCCGGTTCATCCGTTCGGTCCCGGTGGCGATCCCGGTGCGATCCCGGTGCGATCCCGGTTCCGTGCCGGTTCATCCGTTCGGTCCCGGTGCGATCCCGGTGCGATCCCGGTTCCGGTGCCGGTTCATCCGTTCGGTCCCGGTGCGATCCCGGTGCGATCCCGGTTCCGGTGCCGGTTCATTCCGTTCGGTCCGGTGCGATCCGGTCTGTTCCCGGTTCCGGTCCCCGTTCATCCGGTTCGGTCCCGGTGCGATCCCGGTCTGATTCCGGTGCGATCCCGGCCTGATTCCGGTGCGATCCGCGGTCGGTCCGGTTCCATCCTTCGGTCCCGGTGCGATCCCTGTCTGATCCCGGTTCCGGTCCCCCGTTCATCCGTTCGGTCCTGGTCCTATCCCGGTCCGATCCATTCCCATCCCGGTTCCCATCCCAGTCCGATCCACAGTCCGATCCCCGTTCCCATCCCGGTCTGATCCCGGTCCCATCCCGTTCCCATCCCCGTTCTGTCCGGGCCGCGGTCCCTCCGGGCCCATGGAGCCGGCCGAGGTGGAGTTCCTGGCCGAGAAGGAGCTGGTGACGATCGCTGCCCAATTCAGCCTGGACCGGATTCACCTGATCGGGGTCGGTGGGGCCGGGGGTCGGGTCTGGGCTGGGACAGGGGCTGGGGGGCTTGGGGACATGGTTTGGGGTGGCCGAGAACAAGTTTGGGGTGGGTTTTAGGGGCAGGGTTTGAAGGGTTAGGTGTGGAGAATTATGGGACTGGGATTGGGGTGCAGGAGATGGGGAAGAGGGGCTGGGGGGATCGGGATGGTCTGGGGTGTTTGGGAACAGGAGGAGGAGATGGGATCATGGGGAAGGGTCCTGGGTGGACTGGGGATGGAGGGGATGGAGGGATTAAGGATCAGGGAATGGGAGAGAGGGAAGCACAGCTCTCAGGATGTTTGGGAGGTCCCCACAGCTCTGGGGGTCATGCAGCCCCCCAGCTGGGAGTGTCCGGCTGTCCTGGTGCTGACCAGAACCTGGGAAACCCTCTGGGAGCCCCCAGGGTGAACCCAGAGGCTCCATGTCCAGGAAAGAATAGAATTTGTGGCTGTAACTTCCTGTGAAATGCTTTGAAACAGAAAATGCACTGGAAATATCGCTTTATTCCTTCTCCAAGGGAGATGAGGAAAAGTCTGAGAGCAAGAATTATGGGAAGTGAGAGGAGAAAAACAGAATCTGTTTGACTCAGGCTTTTCCAAATCCTCTGGAAACTCACACCACATTAGCAGACACTTCTGTGCACACTGAGCCTGGCTGCTGCCTTACCCTCATCCTTAATTTTATTTTCCAGGGGGATCTGGGTCCCTTCAATCCTGGTTTGCCCGTGGAATGCCTGTGTGGTTGGCCTTACTCTAACAGAGGCAGAAAGGCGGCTCATCCGCACGAATCATATTTGGTGAGGAATGAAGCGCTTGACACTGCCTCTGGCCTTCAGGTTAATGGCCAACCACACAGGCACTTCCACGGGCAAACCAGGATTGAAGGACCCAGATCCCCCTGGAAAATAAAATTAAGGATGAGGTAAGGCAGCAGCCAGGCTCAGTGTGCACAGAAGTTGTCTGCTAATGTTGGTGTGAGTTTCCAGAGAGATTTGGAAAAGCCTGAGTCAAACAGATTCTGTATTTTCTCCTCTCACTTCCCATAATTCTTGCTCTCAGACTTTTTCCTCATCTCCTTGAGAAGGAATAAGCGATATTTCCAGTGCATTTTCTGTTTCAAAGCATTTCACAGGAGTTACAGCCACAAATTCTATCTTTCCTGGACATGGAGCCTCTGGGTTCACCTGGGGGCTCCCAGAGGGTTCCCAGGTTCTGGTCAGCACCAGGACAGCCGGACACTCCCAGCTGGGGCTGCATGAACCCCAGAGCTGTGGGGAACTCCAAACATCCTGAGAGCTGTGCTTCCCTCTCTCCCATTCCCTGATCCCTTAATCCCTCCATCCCCTCCATCCCAGTCCACCCAGACCCTTCCCATGATGATCCCATCTCCTCCTCCTGTTCCCAAACACCCCAGACCATCCCGATCCCCCCAGCCCCTCTTCCCCATCTCCTGCACCCCAATCCCAGTCCCATAATTCTCACACCTAACCCTTCAAACCCTGCCCCTAAAACCCACCCCAAACTTGTTCTCGGCCACCCCAAACCATGTCCCCAAGCCCCCAGCCCCTGTCCCCAGCCCAGACCCGACCCCCGGCCCCACCGACCCCGATCAGGTGAATCCGGTCCAGGCTGAAAGTTGGGCACGATCGTCACCAGCTCCTTCTCGGCCAGGAACTCCACCTCGGCCGGCTCCATGGCCCGGAGGGACCGGCCCGGACAGAACGGGGATGGGAACGGGATGGGACCGGGATCAGACGGGATGGGAACGGGGATCGGACTGGATCGGACTGGGATGGGACCGGGATGGGAATGGGATCGGACCGGGTATAGGACCAGGATCCGAACGGATGAACGGGGGACCGGAACCGGGATCAGACAGGGATCGCACCGGGACCGAAGGGATGGAACCGGGACCGGAACCGGGATCGCACCGGAATCAGGCCGGGATCGCACCGGAATCAGACCGGAATCGCACCGGGACCGAACGGTATGAACGGGGGACCGGAACGGGAACAGACCGGGATCGCACCGGGACGAACGGATGAACCGGCACCGGAAACCGGGATCGCACCGGGATCGCACCGGGACCGAACGGATGAACCGGCACCGGAACCGGGATCGCACCGGGATCGCCACCGGGACCGAACGGATGAACCGCACCGGAACGGGATCGCACCGGGATCGCACCGGGATCGCACCGGACCGAACGGATGAACCGGCACCGGAACCGGGATCGCACCGGGACGAACGGATAACCGGCACCGGAACCGGGATCAGACCGGGATCGCACCGGATCAGACGGGGATCGCACCGGGTGATCGCACCGGGATCGCACCGGATCACCGGGATCCGCAGCGGGGCGCCCGGTATCAGACCGGGATCAGACGGGGATCGCAGCGGGATCGGCGCACCGGGATCGCGCACCGGGATTCAGACCGGGATCAGACCGGGACCGAACGGAATGAACCGGGACCGGAACGGGATCAGACGGATTGCACCGGGATCGCACCGGGATCGCACCGGGACCGAACGGATGAACCGGGATCAGACGGGGATCGCACCGGGATCGCACCGGGATCGCACCGGGGATCGCACCGGGATCGCACCGGGATCGCACCGGGACCGAACGCACGAACCGGCACCGGAACCGGGACCAGGCCAGGCCGAGCCCGCGCGCGCCCTCGCTCCCATATGGCTGCGCGGCCCCCAGTCCCCGCCCCGCGCCGCGCGCCCGCCGCCGCTCGCATTTTCGCGGTCTCGCGAGGAGGCGGGGCCTGGCGTGGCGCGGCTCGCGTGATTGGCTCTCCCCTATCCTCTCCGCGGCGCACGCCTCTCTGATTGGCTGTTCCGCGCGGCGGGGGAGGTCTGGGTGGAGGCACGGGACCAATCGCGGCTCTCCCCCGGGCGCTCGGCCAATCAGCGCTCGGCACTTGTTGCCGGGAGGCGCCGCGGGAGCGGCTGCGCCCGCTGTTAGCGCCCCTGGCGGCCGGGAACCGGCAACGCGCGGCGGCACCGGGGTGTTCGGGGTTGTGACGGGTGACACAGCACTGAGAGGGTGACACGGGCACTGGAAGAGTGACACGGGCACCGGGAGGTGACACGGGCACCGGGAGGGTGACACGGGCACTGGGAGGGTGACACGGGCACTGGGAGGGTGATACGGGCACCGGTGAGGGTGACACGGGCACTGGAAGAACTGAACACGGGCACCGGGAGGGTGACACGGGCACTGGGAGGGTGACACGGGCACTGAGAGGGTGACAGGGCACTGGGAGGTGCACGGACACTGGTGAGGGTGACACGGGCACCGGGAGGGTGACACACGGGCACTGGGAGGGGACACGGGCACTGGGAGGGTGATACGGGCACCGGGAGGGTGACACTGGGCACTGGAAGAGTGACACGGGCACCGGGAGGGTGACACGGGCACTGGGAGGGTGACACGGGCACTGGGAGGGTGACCTCGGCTGTGCGAGGGTGTCCATGGGCTGTACCCAGGCCCCTCCTGTGCACGGACCAGCAGCAGCAGCATCCGTCTGTCTGTCTGATCGGTTGTAGCTGTGTGCAGACACACACACTCAGGCACGTGCCATCACCCACCTGTCCCTTTCCTCTGTTCCCTATCCATCCATCCATCCATCCATCCATCCATCCCTGTCCATCCCTCCATCCATCCATCCATCCCTGTCCATCCCTCCATCCATCCATCCATCCATCCATCCATCATCCATCCCTGTCCATCCATCCATCCATCCATCCATCCATCCATCCATCCATCCATCCATCCATCCATCCATCCCTGTCCATCCATCCATCCATCCATCCATCCATCCATCCATCCATCCATCCATCCATCCATCCTCCATCATCCATCCCTTTATCCATGCTCCTCACATCCCTGTATCCAGTCCATCCATTCCATCCATCCATGCCTCTCATCCATCCTCCATCATCCTCATCCATCCATCTCCTCTCCCTCCATCCCTCCGCCCATCCATCCATCCTCTGCCACATCCAGCACCAAGCGGTTTCTGAACGATTCCAGAGAGCTGCATCCCATTTGCCATCCCCATGGAAAAAGCCCCCCAAACACACCCCCCTCTCCCCGTGCCTCTCCCAAACCACCTCAGGCTCATCTCTGGGACCACCCATGAGCAAGCACAGCTCTTGTGATGAGCGTTATCCCCAGAATGGGTGGCAGCCAAGCCCTTGGGACCCCAGCCCCACCCCGCATGGGTGGCACAGGAGGGTCCCGAGCCCCCCGTTCCCGGAGCAGCTCCCGGTGCGCCGGCACGTGCCGGCGCTCCAGGAACGTCTCCCCCGTGCTGCGCCTCCCCTCGCGTGTCTTTTGCCATCTGCTGCTGTCATTAAAAAATTAAATTTCCATCTGCTTTCACATCCGCTCTCCCGCCGGCTCCGGGTGCCGCCGCTCCCCGGGAAGGATCGCCCCGGCTCCCTGCCGGGATGCGGCCGATCCGCCGGGATGCGGGTGACGCCGAGTTCATTTTCCCGGTGCTGTTTGCTGGAATGGATTCCTCAATTCCGGGCTGGACAGGTGTGGCGAGGGAACCCCACTTTTGGCCACCCACGGGCACGAGCGCGGTCCAGGGGGTGGCGCTGGGGTGTTTTTGGGTCACAACCCACCCCACTTGTGCCGACACAGCCGAACCGGTGCCAAACTGGGGTGCGGAGCCCGGGGGTTTATTCATCGGGGGGATCCCTTCCCCAGCGCTGTCAGGAGAAGGGACACAACCCAGTCCTGCTGTCCAAACCCACCCAAGGGGCGTGGGGCCGAGCTGCAGCCGGCCGAGCCGCGTCCTGGAGGCTGCGGCTCCATCCCGGCGGGGCGGGGACAGGTCCTGCGGGGTGGCTGTCCCCCGTGTCCCCCTCAGCACTGGCTGCAGGGTGACGGGCCTCATCTCTCTCCACCGGAGGGGGGGAGAGAGGGCCCCGTCACCCTGCAGCAGTGCTGGAGGGGCACGGGGACAGCCAGCCCCGCAGGACCTGTCCCCGCCCCGCCGGGATGGAGCCGCAGCCTCCAGGACGCGGCTCGGCCGGCTGCAGCTCGGCCCACGCCCCTTGGGTGGGTTGGACAGCAGGGACTGGGTTGTGTCCCTTCTCCTGACAGCGCTGGGGAAGGGGATCCCCCCCGATGAATAAAACCCCCGGGGCTCCGCACCCCAATTTTGGCACCAGTTCGGCTGTGTCGGCACAAGTGGGGTGGGTTGTGACCCAAAAACACCCCAGCGCCACCCCCTGGAACCGCGCTCGTGCCCGTGGGTGGCCAAAAGTGGGTTCCCTCGCACACCTGTCCAGCCCGAATTGAGGAATCCATTCAGCAAACAGCACCGGGAAAATTAACTCGGCGTCACCCGCATCCGGCGGATCGGCCGCATCCCGGCAGGGAGCCGGGGGCGATGCTTCCCGGGGAGCGGCGGCACCCGGAGCCGCGGGAGAGGCGGGAGTGTGAAAGCAGATGGAAATTTATTTTTTAATGACAGCAGCAGATGGCAAAAGCACGCGAGGGGAGGCGCAGCACGGGGGAGACGTTCCTGGAGCGCCCGGCACGTGCGGCGGCACCGGGAGCTGCTCCGGGAACGGGGGGCTCGCGGGACCCTCCTGTGCCACCCATGCGGGGGGTGGGCTGGGGGTCCCCAAGGCTTGGCTGCCACCCATTCTGGGGATAACGCTCATCACAAGAGCTGTGCTTGCTCCATGGGTGGTCCCAGAGATGAGCCTGAGGTGGTTTGGGAGAGGCACTGGGGAGAGGGGTGTGTTTGGGGGGTTTTTCCAAGGGGGATGGCAAATGGGATGCGCTCTCTGGAATCGTTCAGAAACGCTTGGTGGCTGGATGTGGGCAGAGGAATGGATGGAGGGATGGAGGGAGGGAGGGATGGATGGATGGATGGATGGATGGATGGATGGATGGATGGATGGATGGACAGGGAATGGATGGATGGATGGATGGATGGGATGGATGGATGGATATGGATGGATGGATGGATGTGATGGATGGATGGGACAGGATGGATGGAGGATGATGGAGGATGGATGGAATGGATGGATGGATGATGGAGGATGGGGGTGGGTGGATGGATGGATGGATGGAGGGTGGACAGGATGGTGGATGGATGGAGGATGGAAGGGATGGATGGATGGATGGAGGATGATGGTAGGGAACAGAGGAAAGGGACAGGTGGGTGATGGCACGTGCCTGAGTGTGTGTGTCTGCACACAGCTCAAACCGATCGACAGACAGACGGATGCTGCTGCTGCTGGTCCGGCACAGGAGGGGCTGGGTACAGCCATGGACACCCTCGACAGCCGAGGGTCACCCTCCAGTGCCCGTGTCACCCTCCAGTGCCCGTGTCACCCTCCCGGTGCCCGTGTCACTCTTCGTGCCCGTGTCACCCTCCCGGTGCCCGTATCACCCTCCCGTGCCCGTGTCACCCTCCCAGTGCCCGTGTCACCCTCCGGTGCCCGTGTCACCCTCCGCGTGTCCCGTGTCACCCTCCCTGCCCGTGTCACCCTCCAGTGCCCGTGTCACCCTCCCGTGCCCGTGTCACCCTCGTGCTCCGTGTCACTCTTCCAGTGCCCGTGTCCCTCCGGTGCCCGTACTCAGTGCCCGTGTCACCCTCCCAGTGCCCGTGTCACCCTCCCGGTGCCGTGTCACCCTCCCGGTGCCCGTGTCACTCTTCCAGTGCCCGTGTCACCCTCTCAGTGCCTGTGTCACCCGTCACAACCCCGAACACCCCGGTGCCCCGCGCGTTGCCGGTCCCGGCCGCCAGGGGGCGCTAACAGCGGGCGCAGCCGCTCCCGCGGCGCCCCCGGCAACAAGTGCCGAGCGCTGATTGGCCGAGCGCCGGGGGAGAGCCGCGATTGGTCCCGTGCTCCACCCAGACCTCCCCCGCCGCGCGAACAGCCAATCAGAGAGGCGATGCGCGCGGAGAGGATAGGGGAGAGCCAATCAGCGCAGCCGCGCCACGCCAGGCCCCGCCTCCTCGCGGAGACCGCGAAATGCGAGCGGCGGCGGCGCGCGGCGCGGGGGGCGGGGCCTGGGGGCCGCGCAGACAATAGGGGAGGGCGCGCGGCGGCTCGGCCTGGCGGTCCCGGGTCGGTGCCGGTCTGCTTCGGTCCCGGTGCGATCCCGGTGCGATCCCGGTGCGATCGGTGTCCGGTGCATCCCGGCGATCCCCGTCTGATCCCGGTTCATCCGTTCGGTCCCGGTGCGATCCGTGCGATCCCGTGCAACCGGTCCTGATCCGGTTCCGTCCCGTCACCTCGTCTATCCCGGTCTGATCCCGGTGGCGCGATCCCGGGCGGCGATCCCGCTGCGATCCCCGTCTGATCCGGTCTGATACCGGTGCGATCCCGGTCTGATCCGGTGCGATCCGGGCGATCCCGGTGCCGATCCCCGTCTGATCCCGGTGCGATCCCGGTCTATCCGGTTCCGGTGCGGTTCATCCGTTCGGTCCCGGTGCGATCCCGGTCGAGTGCCCGGTTCATCCGTTCGTCCGGTGCGATCCCGTGCATCCCGGTGCGATCCCCGGTTCTCAGCGAGTGCCGGTTCATCCGTTCATCCGTTGCGATCCCGAGGCGATCCGTTCCGGGTGCCGGTTCATCCGTTCGGTCCGGTGCGATCCCGGTGCCGATCCCGGTTCCGGTGGCCGGTTCATCCGTTCGGATCCCGGTGCGATCCCGGTCTGCTGTTCCCCGTCCGTCCCGCGTTCATCCGTTCGGTCCACCGGTGCGATCCTGCTGTTCCGGGTGGATCCGGGCGCGATTCCGGTGCGATCCCGGTTTCCGGTCCCGGTTCCATCCCCTCGGGTCCCGGTGCATCCCTGTTGATCCGGTTCCGGTCCCCCGTTCATCCGTTCGGTCCTGTGTCCTATCCCGGTCCATCCCTTCCATCCCGTCCCATCCAGTCCGATCCAGTCGCCGTCCCCGTTCCATCCCGGTCTGATCCCGTCCCATCCCGTTCCCAATCCCTCGTTTGTCCGGCCGGTCCCTCGGGCCCATGGAGCCGCCGAGTGTGGAGTTCCTGGCCGAGAAGAGCTGGTGCGATCGTGCCCAACTTCAACCTGGACCGGGATTCACCTGATCGGGGTCGGTGGGCCGGGGGTCGGTCTGGGCTGGGACAGGGGCTGGGGGGCATTGGGAACAATGGTTGGGTGGCACGAGAACAAAGTTTGGGGTGGGTTTTAGGGGCAAGGTTTGAAGGGTTAGGTGTGAGAGAATTATGGGACTGGGATGGCGTGGCAGGAGATGGGGAAGAAGGGGCTGGGGGATCGGAATGGTCCTGGGGTAGTTGGAAACAGAGGAGGAGAGGGGCATGGGAGGGTCTGGGTTGACTGGGGATCGGAGGGATGGAGGGATTCTTTTTTTTATTTTATATTTAGGATCAGGGAATGGGGGATAGGGAGCACAGCTCTCAGGATGTTTGGGAGGTCCCACAGCTCTGGGGGTTCATGCAGCCCCCAGCTGCTTGGAGTGTCCGGCTGTCCTGGTGCTGACCAGAACCTGGAACCCTCTGGGAGCCCAAGGGTGAACCCAGAGCTGTCTCCATGTCGCAGGAAAGATAGAATTTGTGGCGTAACCTCCTTGAAATGCTTTGAAACAGAAAATGCAACTGGAAATATCGCTATATTCCTTCTCAGGGAGATGAGGAAAAAGTCTGAGAGCAAGATTATGGGAAGTGAGAGGAGAAAATACAGAATCTGTTTGACTCAGGCTTTTCCAAATCCTCTGGAAACCATCACACCAATTAGCAGACAACTTCTGCACACTGAGCCTGGCTGCTGCTACCTCATCCTTAATTTTATTTCCAGGGGGATCTGGGTCCCTCTCAATCCTGGTTGCCGTGGAAGTGCGCCCGTGTGGTTGGCCATTAACCTGAAGGCCATAGCTTGAAGCCAAAGCTCCATCCCACCAACATCCATCCATTCTGGGGGAAGAGCCCGCACACCTTCCTGCCTCTGCTTCAGGTTAATGGCCACGGCACTACAGGCCACCTTCACGGGGCAAACCAGGATTGAAGGGACCCAGACCCCCTGGAAAATAAAATTAAGGATGAGGGTAAGGCAGCAAGCCAGGCTCAAGTGTGGCACAGAAGTTGTCTGCTAAGTGTTGAGTTTTCCAGAGGATTTGGAAAAAGCCTGAGTCAAACAGATTTCTGTATTTTCTCCTCTCACTTCCCATAATTCTTGCCTCTCAGACTTTTCCTCATCTCCCTTGAGAAGGAATAAGCGATATTTCCAGTGCATTTCCTGTTTCAAAAGGCATTTCACAGAGTTACAGCCACAAATTCTATCTTTCCTGACTGGAGCCTCTGGGTTCACCTGGGGCTCCCAGAGGGTTCCCAGTTCTTGGTCAGCACCAAGGACAGCCGGCACTCAAGCTGGGGGCTGGCATGAACCCCAGAGCTGTGGGGATCCCAACATCTCTGAGAGCTGTG
>CM019224.1:18587163-18611181 GCA_009741485.1 Malurus cyaneus samueli
CACCCGTGAAGTCAGAAATTCCACCACAACCCCAAACTCCACCAATCCCAAAAGCTCCTCCGGGTACAACCAACCCCTGGATGCCTTCAGAGAGCAGGAGACACCCCCAAAACCCCCGTCCCAACTCACCTTTCAGGCAGGATAACTTGAGCCCCATGTTTTCATCCTCTCAGCGGGACCCGGCTCTCCAGCTCCGCCGCCGGCCCTCGCCGCTGGCGCTGGGAAAGAGAGGCGAGGTTGAGGAGCAATCCTGGAGGGAGGAAGGAGGAAGGAGCAGGAGCTAAAAGCTCACATCTCTCCGTGCCGTCTCTATCTATAGGAGCCCGGGCACCACAGGAAACGCAACTGCTCGCTCGCAAAAAAACCACGGCTGACGTCACGGCGCTCCGGTGACTCGATCTCGTCCGATGAGGTTTGGGAAGAACTTTTGGGGAGGGTGGAGATAAAGTCTGTTACTGGGTGAAGGGTCCCAGCCCAGCCTTCTCTGCTCCTGGGGTCTGGGCTGAAAGGATTTCGGGATGAGCAGGAGGAATTGGGTTGGTTTTAGGATTGGTTCTTGCAGAGAAAACCCCGAGTCCACACGCAAGAAATAGAGGGATGCTCCTGGGGCTGCCTCCCTCCGAGATGCACTGCTGGAATTCACATCATCCTCATCCTCTTGGGCATTCCTGATGCCCTGAGAGCTTTTAGATGGATGATTCCCCCTGTGGGACGTCACTTTTTTAAGATGCTGGAAATTTTTCTGCCGAAATTATCAAGTAATTTGCTCTTATATTATGTAGCATGATAAAATTCATGCTTGATGCCTTTGGCTTCTTTTCGCCCCATCAGTCGTGCCTGCGAGGATAAGTTTTTTGTTCTGAAACCTGTTGCTCCTGGGGAACAGGGGGATTTCCCCCGCATTGCCCCAGTCCTGTGATTGTCCTACACCCTTTGCTCTGGAGAATCCATGGGTCAGTGGCAGCCCTCAGGAACTCAGGTGGAGGCGGAGGAAAGGGCCAGCCTGGATGGGATTTTTAGGGATACAGGAATGGGATGCAGGGGTCAGCCCCGAGCCAGCATCCCGGTTTCCGGCCCCCAGGCTGACCCCGAGCATCCCTCACTGCCCCACTCCCCCCAGGGATACTCCAACCAGGAGCTTCTTCCCCAACTTTAATTTTCTTAATGGATTTAGGCCGGGAATGGCGTCAGGGATGTCTGCACAGGGGGAAAGTGGGAGCTTTTAATGCTCCTGGCCTCGTAGGGCGAAGGCTGGATATCGCATCTCCCATTAGCTCTGCGTCCCCCTGACTCCTATTAATCATCCTTGGGGTCCTTAGGGATGGGATTTAATGAGTATCACTCATAGATGCAAGGCTGCCTCTGTCCTGGCTTTTCCCAGGCCCAGATTTGGGAGTTTCTTGTTGTGATGGGTGCAGAGTTGGGAGCATCACCCAGAAATGATCTCTGGCCCTTCTCTGCATCAGGTCTGGGAGGTCTGGGGGTCCCACAACCCCTCCAGTCCAACTGAAGAAGGGAAGCAAGCAGCCAGGGAATCCCAATCCTGCCCCAAATCCAGGCAGAGCCCCAAAAATATTCCCCCCTGCCTCCAGACCCCTGTGATGAGCTTGGAGCCTGGAATAAAAGAAAAGACCCTCCCCCCTTTTACAGCTCCTTTACATAAGGCAGGGCTTTATCCTTAATTAAAAAGAGATTAAAAATATCAGTGTCTGTCCCCTCCGGGCATATTCCTGCTTGGGAAGAGCTGAAACCTCCCTGGTTGCTGCCTGTGCCGCACGGGGCTTTTCTCCTGATTAAAAAAGCAGATTAAAGGGATCTGCTCCCCTCAGGGGAGTGGGCTGGGCAGGTGGTGGGGCAGGGGGGGATCCATCTATGAAACCCTCCAAAATCCAAGGTGGATCCCAGGGAAGGAGATGTGAGGATGCTGTGGATTCTCGGAAAGGGTTGGGAGACGGGAGGGCGGGGAGCGGGGGGCGCTGCGGTGATCCCGTGCCCGGGCTCCCGTTTCATCCTCTTTCATCCCCCCAAATTCTCTACGGCTTGAAAACAGTGCGGAAAGAACAATAAATACAAAAAAACTAAAGGACGAAAAAGCCCAAGCAGCAGGGGGAGGACAACAAGGCGACGACAGACCGCTCGGCGGCAAGGTTCACCTCAGGGGGGGGGACAGAAAAACAACACTGGCAACGTTCCAACCGTTTTCCCAATTTTTCATCGGGCTCAACAACCGCCTCTACCGCCCCACGGGGGACCACACACGGCTTTTGTTATTACCGGAAGGGGCGGGGCGGGAGGGCCCGATTTCTCTCTCTTCCCTTCCCTTTTTTTTTCAGGATGTTTGGGAGGTCCCCACAGCTCTGGGGGTTCATGCAGCCCCCCAGCTGGGAGTGTCCGGCTGTCCTGGTGCTGACCAGAACCTGGGAACCCTCTGGGAGCTCTCAGGGTGAACCCAGAGGCTCCATGTCCAGGGAAGATAGAATTTGTGGCTGTAACTCCTGTGAAATGCTTTGAAACAGAAAATGCACTGGAAATATCGCTTATTCCTTCTCAAGGGAGATGAGGAAAAGTCTGAGAGCAAGAATTATGGGAAGTGAGAGGAGAAAATACAGAATCTGTTTGACTCAGGCTTTTCCAAATCCTCTGGAAACTCACACCACATTAGCAGACAACTTCTGTGCACACTGAGCCTGGCTGCTGCCTTACCCTCATCCTTAATTTTATTTTCCAGGGGGATCTGGGTCCCTTCAATCCTGGTTTGCCCGTGGAAGTGCCTGTGTGGTTGGCCATTAACCTGAAGCAGAGGCAGAAGTGTCGGCTCATTCCCCCAGAATGGATGGATGTTGGTGAGGATGGAGGCTTTGGCTTCAGCTCTGGCCTTCAGTGGGTGCAGTGGCAACACGAAATTAAAAATAATCTGCTTTTCACTATTAGTGGGGAGCTTAATTCAAAAACACAAAGTAAGTGAGAGAGAAGGATCTCATGTTCTACCACTGGAATTCTTTATTTAGTTTATTGTTTATTAGGGGCGTGAGGCTTGTTCAGAAGGAGCTTTAGAGACCTTGGATCACAGAATCCTGGAATTTTTTAGGTTGGAAACGACCTCCATCATCAAATCCAACCTGTGGCCAGTCCCCACTTTGTCACCCAGCCCAGAGCACTGAGTGCCACGTCCATGTGTTCCTTAACCACCTCCACGAATGGGGACTCCACTGGAAGAGCATCCCTTCCAATGTTTAACAACCCTTTCAGTCAATAAATTTTCCCTGGTGTGCGACCTGAACTTCCCTTGGCAAAACCTGAGGTTTTTCCCTCTTGTTCTTCACTAATGCCCCGGGAAAAGCTCTGGATGATGCTGTGTGAGGAGGAACACCTTGGAGGCATCCATGTCCCTAGTGTGCCTCCTCCCAGGAGCCTTTTCCTGCTCCCACACCCTTTGAAGCTCAGACACTGAGCTGATCCTACAGAAACAACGTGGCTTTTCCTGGCGAGGGTTAAAAATCCACCTGGAGCACTGAAGGCCTGGCAGCAGCTGAGCATCACCGGTTGTATTTTAGGGAAACTGGAGGAAATCCGGGATCAGGAACGCAAAGAGGACACCTTCACCCCGATGCCCAGCCCCTACTACATGGAGCTCACCAAGCTGCTGCTGAATTAGTGAGTAGGAGCCATTTCTCACCCCGCTACGTGTGAGCACGGACCATTTTTCAAGCTCTGCTTGGCAGCAGCCCCGCGGGGCGGTGGTGAAAGGCAGAGCCAAGGGAGCTTCACCCCTCAGCCTGCCAAGATTTGGCGACTCTGTGTTTTGGGAGCGTGGGGGCGGCTGTTCCGTGGCCTCATCATCGGGGCTGTGCCGCTTTATTGAGCAGCAGCTCAGCGTGGAGGCCCCGAGGATCCGCCACACGTTCCACGGCTGCAATCTGTTCTGCAGCCTGAAGCCTCCAGGCTCCTTCCTTGGCTCTCCTTCAGGAGGAAAGCTCCTCTTGCCTCAGCCTGGGAAGCAGGAGGCCGGGGATATTCCGAGCCTGAGCTCCTGCCTGCCTGCTGAGGCATTTCACTTGTAAAATGTGCTGGCTGGTATTTGTCTCGGCGAGGGCTCTGCTGACTCTAAGCCCTCGATTAAGCGGGGTGGGCAGTCTCCAGCTCTGGCTTTCCCTCTGGAGATGGAGCTCCTGGTGTGCAGCTCCATCCCAGCACGCTCCAGCGACCCCGACAGCTCTGTCCGTGCGCATCCATCGCGTCTCCCGAGGTCCTTAATGGGGCCATGTGGCACATCCCATGCAGCCCTTCCAGCTTAATTCTCCCTGATGGAGCCCCGGGAGCCCTGAGCCGGGGATTTCATTGTGGCTGAGCCCTCGGATTCCCCGGCTGGCCATGATTTTGGCCGGGTTAGGTGCCCCGTGCGAGCCTCGCACCAGCTGGGCAATTAAAGAGCAGAAGGATTTTAGCGACAGCCAGCTGCTGCATTGGAGCTGAGCATTCCTGGGTAAAAAAAACCATCCCAGAAATCCCAGCAGCGCAAGGAGCAGAGCGGATTTTCACGAGGAGTCGCAGGTTTTTAGCGAGCTGTCCTGTGAGCGCCTCGGGGAGGGGAACGAGACGGTGACAACACAGCTCGGTGACACAACTACAGTGACACAACCACAGCCCTCCCAGCCTGCTCTGATCCTCCCCTTTGCTCTCCCTGCTCCAGTGCCTCTGATAACATCCCCAGAGCGGACGAGATCCGCACGCTGGTGAAGGACACGTGGGACACGCGCATGGCCAAGCTGCGCCTGTCCGCGGACAGCTTCGTGCGGCAGCAGGAGGTTCATGCCAAGGTGAGCTGGGAGCTCATCCCAGGAGGATCCTGCTGTCCCAGGGGTGCTGAGGGGTGAGGAATGAGCTGCTGGGAAAAGTGTGGCTGGGGCAGGCTCGTCCTGGGTTGTGGATGTATCACCGGGGAGTGAGAGCCAAGTGTTGAGCCCGCGCTTGGCCCCTCCCTGGGCAGAGGTTTTGTGGAATGGCTGGGGTTGGATGTTAAAGATATTCCACCCTCTGCCATTCCATCTTTCATTAGACCCATCCAGCCTGGCCTTGAACACTTCCAGGGGTAGGGAATGCTCTTGAAACAGTGCTTGGGTGCTTCTCTTGAGCAGGGTGGCAGCTGGGTCGGTCCCTTGGGGTGTCACCAAAGGGAACTGTGGGCTGTGAGCTGCTTCCTGAGTGCCTCGTCTTCTCAAATCCTGTCATTTCCCCTTTCAGGTGGATAACTTAACCTTGATGGAGATCAACACCACCAGGACTTTCCTCACCCAGGCCTTGGATCACATGTACAAGCTCCGGACTAACCTACAGCCTGGCGAGAGCTCCCACTCCCAGGATTTCTGAGAGGGAGCTGGGAAGGAATTCCTTCACCCTGCCAGCCCCCACCTCCCTGCACGGAGCTCCCAACCCTCATCCCCCCTCGGGGCCGGCTGGGAATGGCTCCAGAGCATCCCCAGGAGCCTCGGAGGAGGCAGTGACTGGCTGGGCGGATCTCTCGGGTTGTACTTCAGCGAGGGAACTTCTGAGGGCAGCACAGGCCACACGCTGCCTTGAAAGCCATAAATTTCGAGGCGGTGCTTCCATGGTTCTCAGAGCCTTGGAAAAAAAAAAAAAAAAAAAAGAGAGAAAAAAAAAAGAAGAGGTGCCGGCAATGAGGTGTCTGCTGGGGAGATCAGCTGGGAAGCAGATCCATCTGCTCTTTGGAGAAGGACAAAAGAAAATGGTTTTCCCTCTGTAGCAGCAGGCTGTGGGGAAACACCATAATATCATCCATCTTTATTTTTGTAATGCTTTGGCTTTTAATCTGAACTGTCTGTCAAAAAAAAAAAAAACAACCATAATAAAAAATAACTGCAGCTGAAGAGCGGCATGGAATTAATCCCGGGGCTGTGCCACAGGCAGGGGTTAAACACGGCTTGGGAGAGAGAACCTGGAGCTCTGCTTTGGCTCGGGGCCTTTCTCCCTGCGGCAGAGCACAGGCGAGGGCAGGATTGGGGCAGATCCGAGGCAGGATCCGGGGCAGGATCGGGAGCCAGCCCGTGCTGATGGCAGCTGTAATTATCGCTGGCACCCTCGGGTGCCAGCGCTGCCCTTCCCCGAGCAGCTGGGCCAGGCTCCCGCTGCCATCTGTGCCCTGCCCGCCCCCAAAGGGCTGGCACAGCCGGGAGGATGGCAGGATCTGCCGGGAAGGCTCGGAGCAGGGCTGGGGATGCTCGGAGCAGGCCTGGGGATGCTCGGAGGGGCTGGGATACTCGGAGCAGGATGGGAGCAATCAGAGCAGGGCTGAGGATGCTCGGAGAGGGGCTGGGGATGCTCTGAGCAGGGATGGGGGTGCTCGGAGCAGGGCTGCAGATGCTCAGAGTGGGCCTGGGATGCTCAGAGCAGGACTCGGAACACTCAGAGCAGGATGGGGATGCTCAGAGTGGGCTGGGATGCTCAGAGCAGGGATGGGGATGCTCGGAGCAGGACTGGGAACACTCAGAGCAGGGCTGGGATGCTCAGAGTGGGGCTGGGGATCCTCGGAGCGGGGCTGGGGATGCTCAGAGTGGGGCTGGGGATGCTGAGAGAAGGGCTGGGAGCACTCAGAGAGGGGCTGGGGATGCTCGGAGCGGGGATGAGAGCACTCAAAGCGGGGCTGGGGATGCTCTGAGCAGGGCTGGAGCACAGAGCAGGGCTGAGAACACTCGGACCAGGCTGGGGTGCTCGGAGCAGGCTGAAAGCACTCAGAGCAGGGCTGAGGATGCTCGGAGCAGGGCTGGGGGTGCTCAGAGTGGGGCTGAAAGCACTCAGAGCAAGGCTGGGGGTGCTCGGAGCAGGGCTGGGGGTGCTCGGAGCAAGGCTGGGAGCACAGAGAAGGACTGAGAACGCTCGGAGCAGGGCTGGGGATGCTCAGAGTGGGGCTGGGGATCCTCGGAGCAGGGCTGGGGATGCTCAGAGCGGGGCTGGGGATGCTCGGAACAGGGTGGGAGCACAGAGAAGGGCTGAGAACGCTCGGAGCAGGGCTGGGGATGCTCTGAGCGGGGCTGGGGATGCTCAGAGTGGGGCTGGGGATCCTCGGAGCAGGCTGGGGATGCTCAGAACAGGGTTAGGAACGCTCCGTACAGGGCTGTTTTCCCAACGCCGCCGGCAGCGCTGGAGAAAGGATTCCTCGCCGTCATGGTGGAAGAGTTTATTTTGGGGGTTTTTTTTGGGATGTTTTCAGGAATTACAGCAATATATTCATAAATACCTAATTACTACATTCAACAAATAATATTATTACATTACAATTAATTCCAACGAGTACACTTTGAACATGTTTAGGGTTGGGTTTTTCTCCTTTTTGGTTTTTTTTTTTTTGTTGTTGTTTCACAGCATCCAACCTGCCCCCAGCAGGCTCTGCCTTCCTCTCCTTCCTCCCAGCCTTCCAGGCTCTGGCACAGCTGCTCCAGCGATTCTGCACGGACACAAATGCTCAAAACCCCGGCAGGGGGGTGGAAAATCGGTCCAAAAAACCCCAAATCCAGGCTGGTGAGGAGGGGAAAGTCAACCAGGAGCTGCTGCAAAGCGTGGCTGCATCCCAGCCAGGCTCCTCAGCGCCGCGAGGGAGAAATTGCCAACGATTTTCCATCCCTGGCTTCTCCCCCCCCTCCCTCTGCCACGGCACACAGGAAGGGAAAAGAGCGCAGCAACGAGCGCATTTTGCCGTGTTAAAATTCCCTGTGAAGCCCGGAGTTGGCAGCGGCGAGGCCAGAGGCTGGCGAGGCAATTGGGGATTTAAAAAAGATTAAACTAATTTCTGTCACAAGGGCATTTTGCTTTTTAATCTCGCCCAGCTTTTTTTTTTTTTTTGTTATTTGGTGAAGCCAATGGGAGAGCAGGGAGCAGGGGGGCGTGGGGGGGTTAATGCTTCTTTGCGAGTGCAGCGAGGGAATTTAAAGCAGAGGAAGCAGAGGTCACCTTTTTTCCGGAGAGTGAGCCGGTCTCGTGGCGAATTAAAAACAATTTCTAAAAATAATTTAAATCAATCAAAAAAGAAAAAAAATAAGGGTCCCCCGGGGGAGGCGGGCACGCCATAAAAGCGGCACCGAGCCTGACCCTGTCACCGCAGCCCGGTGGCACCAGGACATCCTGCCCGCCTGCGGGCACGGCTCCACCCGGATTGTCCCCAAGGTGCCACCAAGAGACCCCTCAGGGTCCCTCTCCCTGTGCCCAGGCTGCCTTAGAGCCGCTCTGATTGTCTGATTTTGGTGGGGGGACAAGGACACCCCAGTGCCACCCACCCCCCGACCCGCCGCCCTCTTCGGCACAATTCCTTGGGGTTTTGGGTTTTTCATTTGGCAGATGGAGCTCGGCAAGGCTCAGACACCTCCCAGCACCGTGACACCCACGACGACCCAGCTGGAGCAGAAAAAGCTCCAGAAAGCACAGAAAAAGGGTAAAAATAAAATAAAAAACAAAAACAGGAGCGTGGAAGGGCTCAGCTTTTCGAGGGGTTGATGGTGGGACAGGACCCACCCCAGTGGAAAAGGAGATTGATTTTTTTTTTTCTCCTAGGTTTCAATTCTTTTTAAAACACTTCAATATCTTTTCTGGCCCGACCAGCAGCAGTACAAACACTAAAAGCGAGTAAATCCTTTTGCCAAAGAAAGAAACAAATCAACTAGAAAGAAAATAAAAACAGGGAGGGAGAAGGGGGAAAAAAAGGGGGAAAAAAAAAAGCAGAAACATCTTAAAAAAAAAGGCAAGCTTTTTATAACAATAATTAAAGCAATAAAAACATACAAAACTTTGTTGTTTTTTAATATATATACACAGTACAAGGCTGAAGCACCTCTTTTTTTTTTTTCTTCCGCCTGTTCAATCCCAAAGCCGGGGTGACAAAGTGACCCAGCGCCTGTCCCTGCCCTTCCCCGCCAACCAGGACAAAAGGACTTTCAACCAGTTTATTGCTTTTATTTTGATAGCGAAGTGCATGTCAGGGGAACCCGGGCTGGGGGTGCCGTGCCGGGAGCAGGGTCCGGCAGCACCCGGGGCCCCGCCGGGTTTAGTGTTGTCGGTGGAGTCTTTCATCGTCTTTTTTTTTTTTTTTTTTTTTTTTTTTAATAAAAAAAAAAACCAAAGAACCAACAAAAATGAGCGTTATAAAGTGTGGGTGGGGGGGGAAAGGGGGCTTCAGCGCCGTGGCCCCCGGAGGAGGGGACAGGAGGGACATGCGGGGCTGCTTGGCCGTGGATGGGCTCCCGGCTCCTCCAGCTCCCATTTGCTTCATGCATGGCACATTCTCATTTATTTATTTCTCTTTTTTTTTTTCTCTTTTTTTTTTCTTCCTTTTATTATTAACGGTTCGTCCTTTTTTTTTTTTTTCAATTTTTGTTTTTTTGTAATTTTATTTTTTTTTTTTTAGCTTCAAACCTCCCAGTGAAAAATATTAAATATTCAAGGTATAAAATAGATTATTATTTCTAGACTATATGTTCGGCCTGGCCCAAGGAGCGTCACCTGGGATACCCCTTGAAATAACCCCTAGACCACTGCATTGCAGGCAAGGCAAGGCACTTCCTCAGGTGATCCAGCTCGGCTTGCAGGCGCTCCCGCTCCGACACCATCTTCTGCTTCTGGGTCTCAGCCTGCGGGCAGCCAGGGAACGGGATGGTCAGAGGAGAGGGAGAGGGGAGGGGAAATAGCGGGGGAATAGGGTGGGGGGCTGCAGGGAGTGGGCAGTGTAGGGGTTGGGATGTAGCAGGGGATGGGACACTCAGGGTTTGGGATAAAACAGGATGGGACACTCAGGGTTTGGGATAAAGAAGGGGATGGGCAGTGTAGAGTTTGGGATAAAGCAGGGGATGGGCAGTGCAGGGAATGGAACACTGAGAGTTTGGGCAGTGTAGGGTTTGGGATAGGGCAGGGGATGGGCAGTGTAGGGTTTGGGATAAAGCAGGGGATGGGACACTCAGGGCTTGGAATAAAGCAGGGGATGGACAGTGTAGGGTTTGGGATAAAGGAGGGGATGGGCAGTGTAGGGTTTGGGATACAGCAGGGGACGGAACATTCAGGGTTTGAGATAAAGAAGGGAATGGGACACTCAGGGTTTGGGATAAAGCAGGGGATGGGACAGTCGGGGTTTGGGATAGAGCAAAAAATGGGCAGTGCAGGGTTTGGGATAAAGAAGGGGATGGGCAATTCAGGGTTTGGGATAAAGCAGGGGATGGGACACTCAGGGTTTGGGATAAAGCAGGGGATGGGCAGTGTAGGGGATGGAACACTGAGAGTTTGGGCAGTGCAGGGGAGGGACAGAGCAGGGAATGGGCACTAACAGGATGAGCGCAGTGTAGGTTTATGGGTGTGCTCTGGGAGGATTGGGTACCTAAAGGTCAGATCCCAGGAGAATGGGGTGCCCATAGAACCCTTTGACCAGGGGCTGGGTGCCCAGGGGATGGGGTGCCCAGGGGAAAGTGCCCAGGGGTGGGGTGCCCAGGGGATGAGTGCCCAGGGGATGGGGTGCCAGGGATGAGTGCCCAGGGGTGAATGCCAGGGGATGGGGTGCCCAGGGGACGGGCGCCCAGGGGACAGGTGCCCAGGGGCCGGGTGTCCATCCCCACTCACCGCCATGCTGTGTGACAGCTGCTCGGCCGTCAGGCTCAGGCTGTAGTGCTGCGCCTCCAACCGCCTGCACTGCGTCTGCAGCACCTGCCGCTCCAGGTTTTGTTCTGCAAAAAGGACAGAGAGGCTGAGCAGAGGCTCCTCTGGCTCCCTGCAGGGCACAGGGGCCACCACGGAGGGTGCCAGCCCTAATCCAGGCTCACCCCTGGAATCCCAGAGCATTCCCAACCCTGCCACTGCCTGTGAGAATCCTGCAGCTGCCCCTGGGAGGGCGCTGGGCAGCTGTGAATTGACTGATTTTTCATCTCTACATCAATTTGCACCAGTGCCTGCTGCTTTCAGGCTATTCCTGCAGTGCTGGAGATCCCCCAGCGCTTCCCCAGCCCATCCCAGCGATTCCTCCCACAACAAACCAAAACCCAAAGGTGCATTTCCCCTTCCCCATCCAACCCCCCTGCACCGCCTTACCTTCTATATGTTCCTGGTAAGCTTCAAAAATTGCCTCGATCCCTTGCCACTTGGGCCTGGGGTAATCTTCCTCCTCTTCCTCCTCCTCCTCCTCCTCCTCCTCCTCGTCCTCGGAGTCGCGGGGCAGGGGGGGCAGTGGCCGGAGCGGCCCCTCGGCCGTGCCGTTGTGCGGGGGTCCGGCCAGGCGGCTGGACGCCTGCAGCTCGGGGATGTTGTAGTGGATGGAGGTGTCCAGTTTGTGGTTCTGCTCGGCCGTCAGCGCCGCCGTGCCCCCTGTGGGCAGCCACAGTCAGCCCCTGCCCGCTCCCCACGGCCCCTCAAAGCGTTAATTCCACCCCCAATCAATTTACAGCAACTTCTGTGGGTTTTCATCACTCTCCGTGCGCTGGAGTTTATCTCACTCACTGAACTGAGTTTATCAGAGCTGTATTATCCCTTATTATTAGCTCCAGGGATGATGCTCCAGGAATGGGGCTGTTGGGGCCAAATCCCAGTTTGGGGAGAAGGAGGTGACATCCCAATGGTACCCAGCCAGCTTCCTGCATCCCTGCTTATTTTTTTGGACATCAGGGAGAATTTCTTGACTGAAAAGGTTGGGGAACACTGTCAGGGGCTGCCCAGGGAGGTTTGGAGTCCCCATCCCTGGAGGAATGGTTGGATGTGGCTGGGGACAAGGCGGGGATCGCTCACAGGTGGGACTCAACCTTGGAAATCTTTTCCAGCCCCAATGATTCTGAGATTCTGGGATTTGTGCTGTGTCCCCTCTCACAGTGAGAGCTGTGAAAAGCTCGTTAGACCTTGGCCTTGAGAGCAGCACCTGGGCAGAGCTCCTGGCATTTATCACAAAGGCTGTCTGCTGCAGGAACTGCTGCTGCCCAACGAGCTCCCGCTGTTCAACCAACAGCCTCGGGAAATTATTTTTCTTGCCTGAACAACAACCCAAGAGGGATCATAATTTTGTTATCAAACTTCCACAGAAAGTCACCGAGCTGAAATGGGGCCAGGATGGAAAACTGCCCTGACTGGAACCCTGCAAACAGCGGGGCCTGAGACCCTTGGAGCTCTCCTGGACCACAATGGGCTGGGACCAGCAAATTCCCTGCAAGTGGAGCCTCTCAGATGCAGGGAATTCTCACATTTCCTGCACTCAAGGGGTCCCTGAACCATGACAGACCCTGGGCTGATCCTCCCACTCCTCAAGGCTCAACATTTCACTCATTGAGGAGATGCAAAGGCATCCAAAGTGAATTCCAGAGGAATTTCTCACAGGTACCTTGCACAGACTCCTTATATCCATGTATAAATGGGTGAACATCCCACACCAAATACCCTGTGAATTTTACTCTCCTGGACTCTTAAGTATTTTAGATCTGTAAGTTACGCCTGTGAGTAAGGTACTGTTGTGGTACAGTAAATTCTGTATTAATCCAATGCTAAATTGTCTAACTTTTCAATTAAGTTTAAGTTTAAATGCTGTCCAGTTGAAATGCAGTTAAGTTTAAGTTAAATTAAGTACTGTTGGGCCTTCAACATGACCTGTTGATCAAGCCCAGGTTCAATTTAGCGCAGGGATCTATCTGAGTTTGTGACTCTTCCATATTCCTTTCTGTCCTTACCCTTTCCTACCCTTTTGTTCCCTCCTCTACCCTCCACACTGATAGTTTGGGGTTATTTATTATGTTGGATTTTTTCTACTTTTCCTTGGAGTGCTTGAACCACCTAGGAAGCAGCAGAGTGAACCTTGCCAACAAACTTTGCTGTGCTGTCATTTTTACACAAAAGGTGATTTTTTAAGAGATTCTACAAAAACTCTCATTCCAAAGAAGCTTCCCTGTTACCTTTGTGCTTCTGCAGCGCTTTCTGCGTGGACTGCAGCACCGACTCGTGGAACTGGTGGGCAAATTCCTCGGCAATGAAGGGCTCCCAGGGCTTGCTCTTGCCGTTCATGCTGTGGGACAGCGGCACCGGGATGTCCTTGGGCAGGGGACCCCTGACGTAGCTGAGGATGCTCAGAGCCTTCTTCCCGGGGTGCCCGTCGCTCAGCCGGGGTTTCTCCGGCGCCGTGCCCGACTCCTTGGGCCTGGCTGGCTCCTGGGCTCTCAGCTGCTCTAACCTGGACGCTTCTGCCGTTTTGGGCACCTCTGGAACGGAGACAGCGATGCCCACGGGCTTCTCCAGCTCCAGCAGCAGCGGCGGCACCGGCGGCTCTTTGGGAAGAGGAGGAGCAGTTGGCTGTGGCCAGGATCCCGTGTGCCCCCGAGGCCAAGCTGTGCCCCCAGGGATGGGGGAATGTTCCCCCATTCCCAGGGAAGGATTTGGGGCGCTTACCGGTGCTGGGAGCCCCGGGGCTGTCCCGCGGCGAGCTCTTCACCACCACGGCGGCCGGCGTGGTCTTCTGCTTCATGGCCTGGAGCATCTCCACCAGCTTCTCCTTGTCTGCGGCATGGGAAGCTGAGGTTTAGTGTAGCCTCAGCTCAGCAGAGCCAGATCAAGGCTGCAGGCAAGGCCCACCCAGGGCACCCCTAAAGCCCGGCGTGCGCGGGCTGTGGCTGTTACCTTTCCTCTTGTCGGCGCTGATGTGCGTGAGGTTGAAGATGGTGAGGAAGCGCTTCTTCTCCTCGAAGTTGGGGCTGTTGTTCATCTCGTCGGGGCTGTAGCGGGTGGAGAGCGGCAGGCGCGGCGAGGGCGTGCGCCGCTTGTTCTGCACCGTGGGCGGCGAGGGGCTCCGCTCCCGCAGCATCCGCCGCCGCTTGCGCCGCTTCTGGCTCAGCAGCTCCTCCTTCTGCTGCTGCGTGGTGAGGCCGAAGAGCTGCAGGAACTCCAGCTTCTGGGGCGACCAGGGGGAGAGCAGAGGGGGGTCATCCCCAGAACAGTGCCCATCCTCGTCTTCATCCCCATGCCCATCCTCATCTCCATTTCCCAACTCCATCCCCATCGTCTCTGTCCTCATCCCCCTCCTCATCTGTCTTCATCCCCACTCCTGTCCATTCCCCATCCCCATTCCCCTCATCCTCATCTTCATTTCTGTTCCCATCCCCATCCTCATCCCACCTCCACTCCCGTTCCAATTCCCATCCTTACCCCATTCCCACCCCCATTCCCATCCCCTCCCATCCCCATCCCCTTTCTCCATCCCCATCCCCTTTCTCCATCCCCAACCCCCAGTCCCTCGGCAAACATCTGGGGACAGTGGCTGTACTGGGTACTGGGAACTGGTGTGAAGGAAGGGCTTCTCCCCAGGGGACAGCAGGGGACAGGGAGGGGACAGTGAGTGCCATCAGTACCTCAGAGGACGTGTCCAGCTTCAGCGGGGGCTGCTCAGCCACGCAGCGGAGATGGGCCCGCACCTCCTCCTCGTCGCTGTCGTCACAGGAGTCATCCAGGTCGTAGTAGTACCCTGGGGATGGGGAGAGGCTGTGATAAGACTGGGGACACCTTGGGGACCTGCTGGGACCCCAGGGGATCTTCTGGAACATGGGGAACCCCAGCAGGGTGGGATGTCAGAGGCGGGTGATGGGGATCCAACCCAGCAGAGCCCCGTGCCCTCTCTGCCAGCTGTGGGACCTTGGAGAGCATCACCCATTCCTGTGTATCCTCTTGGCATCGCTTTGGGATGGGTGGTGGGGACTCAATGGAGCCCAGGGGCGAGCCCCCCATCCCACTGGTGCGGGGACCGCAATTCCAACCCCTCTGACACGCTCATCTCCTCCTCACCGCTGTTCTCATCCCCGCTCAGCAGCCCCATCAATATTTAAAACCCTCTTATTAGCTCCAGTTCATCATTTATTAATGAGGCACGTCTGGAGCGCAGGGTTTACCGAACCGCTGGGATGTGGCACCGTCAGCATCCCCAGGAGACCCCCGGCCGTGCCCCCATCACCCCGGGATCCCGGGGTCCCCTCACCTTTCTCACGGGCCTCCCGCCGCCGCCGCTCCTCCAGGTCCAGCTTGCTGACCAGCCTGCGGTGCTGCTGCACGAACTCGTCGTAGATGTACATGGGGTCCTGGGCGCGGGGCTGGGGCGGCCGGTAGGGCGAGCTGGGCTTGCTGGCCTCGGGGAACGGGGTGGCCGGGGCTCTCTGCTGGCTCAGGATGCTCTGAGTGGATTTTTCCAGCTCAGCGAGGAAGGGGGTGTGGGGGAAGGCGCCGTGCTCCGGGGCGCCGGGCTCCCGTCCCGGCGGGTATTTCTCCAGAGCGTCTCTCTTCCTCGGGGCCTCCTCCAGTTTCTCCGGGCAGAAGACCCTCTCCACCTTGACCAGGGGGATGCCCTGGCGGCCGGGCTCGAAGGGTGCCGGGTGGCTGTGGAGGGCGTGGGGCTCAGGGAGGCGCCGGGGAGGGTCGGGGGGCTCTCCATCAGCGACACGGGGTTCAGAGGACGTGGTGACAGGGTGGTGCTGGGGTTTGGGGGATGAGGGGTGGGGGCCGCCAAGTGCTGCCCTGGCTCCCGGCTGCTTGGCTCGTGGCGGCTCGATCCCAACCTGCGGGCAGAGGAGGGCACGGGACAGGTGAGGAGCTGGCACCGCCACCGGAGAGCTGGCAGCGCTCCAGCACCGAGGGATTTCGGGGAGAAACGCGCCTGTTAGGAACACCCCGAGGCATTGGTGCACGTGGGGCTGCCACCCTTGTCCCCTCCCTGCCACCAAGCTGAGGGATGGGGGCAGTAAAGGCTGTGCACGGGCATGGGCAGGGATGTGATTGCATCCCAGGAGCCGTGGGCAGGACACCCCAGCTTTGACCCCCGCATGGGGACAAGCGAGCCACCAGTCCTGGCACAGCCCCGTGGCGAGGCCAGCGCCCCGGCACAGCCCTCCTCCGGCAGCCGGAGCCGCAGCCAGCCCGGTAGAGGGATAAATATTTCATGTGCCCAAGCTGTGCATTTAACACTTTTCCGCTCCAGCGCCCCGGAGCTCTGCGCACGGAGCAGCGGGTTCAGCTCGGCGCCGCCATCGTGTCACCACCGGCGGGGAGCGCCGCCTGCCCCCCGGGATCCGTCCCTCCCCCACCCCGCTGGACACGGGAAAAGGATGGGGATGGAATATCCCTCGCTGCAGGTGTTTCGGGATGACCTTGCTCTCTGCTCTCTGCTCTGGGGTGGGAGGAGCGGACGGCAAAAGGAGCCCGCGGCGGGCGCTCGCCTTTGTGCCGCCCCGTGATCCGCTCCTTATTATCCTCGATGAGCCGCGCTAATCCCCTGGATACCCAAAAATAACAAAGGGAGCAGGCGGCAGAGCTGGCTGGATGAGCCTGCACCGCTTAAGCGCTCAGCCACGAGGGTGAGCGAGGCCCTGTCCATCAATCAGGGGGCGCGGGCACGCTCCGCTGCCCCCCAAACCGCCCGGGCTCGGCACAGGTGCCCCCCGAACGAGGCATCCACCGCCCGGCCCCGCTGCCCGCGAGGGGGGAGCTGCAATTAGCGGTGCCGGTGGCTGGGCAGCACCTGGCTGCTCGCCGCTGGCCCTCGGCCACCTCCCGGGCTCGGCGCCTGCCGCCGCGCAGATGTCGGGCACCGGGAAGGCCGGGAGCTGCCAGCACAGCCGGCCTGGCTGGCACTGCGTGGCAGGAACCTGCTGGCAGCGGCCAGCCACCACGGCTTCGGCTCAGGGGACGGGTGAGGGGCTCGGCTGAGGGGTGATGGATACCTGATGGGGGGCACAGCCATGGGTTGGGGGGGAAATCCTACAGATCATCATATAATGGCATCAGGGAATGGTGTGGGATGAAGGGACCTTACATCTTGTTCAACCCCGCTGCCATGGGCACAGACACCTTCCACTACATCAGGGTGCTCCAAGCGCTGTCCAACCTGGCTTTGGGCACTGCCAGGGATCCAGGGGCAGCCACAGCTTCTCTGGGCATCCTGTGCCAGGGCATCAGCATCCTCACAGGGAACAGTTCCTGTCCAATATCCCATCTAACCCTGCCCTCCTTCCATATAAAGAAAAATCCTATTCTCTCATCCAAAGCCCCTCTCCAGCTAAAGACATTGATATTCCAGCAAGGACAGCTGCAACGTGAGAAAACGCAGCTCATTTTAGGGGGAGAATCTCCATCCCTGGAGCGGGGCTGGCACCATCCCTACCTGGGGTGTTCAGGCCGGTGCTCGGGCTCGGCTTGGCTCGGGGCACGCCCTATGTCCAGGTGCTGCTCCAGCACTTGCTGCCGGAATTCCGAGACTTGGGACTGCCGATCCTCCTTCTCCTGGCGCAGCCGGCGCTGCCGGGCCAGCCACTTCTCCTCCTCGTTGGTGCGGTGGATGAGCAGCGCCGTGGCCGCACTGCTGCCGGGCAGGGGGAACACGCTGTGGTTGGGGATCAGGCTGGGCACGGGGTGGTGGGAGCCCGGCGAAGGGTGCAGGGGGTGCTGGATGGGCTTCGGCGTCGGCAGCACCGAGTCCTTGAGTTTGTCTGCGTTGGAAAGGGGTGACGGAGAGTCAGGGCACGGAAAGAGGGGGTGGATTTTGGGGTGAGCGTCCCAGTGGGCTGCGGGCTGCCCACTGCTGCCAGCCCAGCTGCCTGCAGTGCGCCGGGCCCAGTCAGATGGCACAGGCACAGTGCTGCCACTTGGAGCTGCCGCAGCTGGGCTCCTGGCAAAGCAAGCTGGCCGCCAGGACAGCCTGTCCCTGTCCCCAGCCACCTCCCAGGGCCACCGACCCCCTTGGCTCTGCCATCTGGAGGGGACAGGGGACCGTGGCGAGCCGTGGCAGGCGGGCGTTACCTGCTCTGCCGGGCACCAGCGGCTCCACCGGCTTGCCCCGCTCCTCGGCCGGGTGCCCCCGCAGCCCGTGCAGCTCGGCCACGGGCAGGAAGGGCCCCTCCATGGCTTTCACCATGCTCAGCTCCTTCTCCCGGGCGCGCTCCCGCTGCCTCTCCAGCTCCCGCTCCCGCTCCTTCTCCCGTTCGCGCTCCAGCTCCTTCTCGCGTTCCCGCTCCCGCTCGCGCTCCTTCTCCCGCTCCCGGTCGGCTTCTCGCTCCCGCTCCTTCTCCCGCTCCCGCTCGCGCTCCCGCTCCCTCTGCCGCAGCTCCTCGTCCATTTGCAGCCTGCAGAGAAAAAGCCGAAAGAAAAGCACCAACCCCAAACATCCCCCTCACAGCACCCCTAAAATCAACCCTGGATGCCCGTCAGCATCCCCTGGAACACCCCGAGATCTCCAGAGCACCCTGAAACAATTCCTGGGCACCTGCCAGCATCCTCTGGAGCACTCCCAAACCCCTAATCACCTGTCAGCATCCCAGAGCACCCCAGCTCCCTCTGGAGCCCCCCATCCACCCCCCACCATCCATCAGCCCCTCTGTACCTCTCGGCGGCGAGGCTGGAGATGCGCTCGGACTGCAGGGCAGAGAGGGACGAGTGGGAGAGCTCGGGGGGGTACCGGACCCCCGAGAGGTGCAGGTGCATGGCTGAGGGGTGCAGGGGTGGCAGCGAGCCCGGCGCTGGCAGCGGGTAGAAGGGGGACCGCAGCGCCGACAGGCAGTACGACTCATCCATCCTGGGGACACAGGGATGCTCAGGATGGCAAAGAAACCCCCAATTCCCCTCCCAGGAGCCACATTGGGGCTGCCTTCTACTAGGAGAAGGGAATGGACAGCCCCAAAATTCCCGCAGTGGATCAGGCTCCCACCTCCCCAGACCCCAAAACTCATCCAGCGGCATCTCCCAGGGATGCCAAGGCTCGGAGGTGCCCACCTGAAGGCAGGATGCGGGAAGGGGTGGTGTGTCAGGTAGCTGGGGTGGTAGTAGGCGGCGGCGGTGGCCGGGTCGAGGCCGAGGGGCGGCAGGGAGGACATGCGCAGGTCCTCGGCCGTGTGGTAGGGACGGAAGCTCCGCAGGTAATCCTCGGTCACCGCGCTGGGAGGCACCACGTGGTGGACGGGCCGCTGCAGGCTGGGGGGCAGGGAGGCTGTCACCAACCCTCCCTGTCCCCCTGGGGGGATGTCACCTCCCCCAAGGGGGTCCGGAGCTCACAGGGGATACCCACATCCCGCAACACACCCCCGTCCGTTCCGAGCAGACTCACTTGAGAGGTGGGAAGCGGGAGTCCTGGACCACAGAGCTGGGGGGCAGCCCGAAGGAGTAGGGTGTCCCCAGCAGGTGGGAGGGGACAGTGGGACCCCCCGCTTTCTCCTGCGCCAGGGGGGGCTCCGAGATGAGGCGCTCGCGGCCGGCGCTGCTGCTGCTGCCCCGCGACCCTGCTTCCTGCTGCAAGGCAAAGGGGTGGACACGATGAGATTAGGGGACAGCAGGGGATGGAAATCCCTGCTGTGTCCCCACCCTGACACCCTCGGTGTGTCCCCAGTGGCACCAGAACCCAGGAGGGGCTGCATCCACCTCCTGCATCCAGGCTGTGGAAGGGTGGGGGCGGTGACACCCCCTGATCCCACTGCGGGGGCTCCAGCGGGACAGGAGGTGCTGGAGCCGGGGCAGGCTGAGGGCAGGACACCCATTACCTGCCTGGAGATTTATGGGTGGCTTTGTTCTCCAGGGCCATTAATCATCCAGGGGGAATGACACGGCCGGGGCAGATCCAGCCGGCCTTTGATAAGGGCCATAACCCCAGGGGTCAGCCCTGCACCCCCTGGCACCCCCCCGGCACCAGCGCCTCCGTGTCCGGATGAAGGTCACTCCCCCCAGCTAGAGGAACCACTTGGGATGACAAGAGACCCCGCAGGGTGTGACCATTAGCGGGGTGACCCCCAGCAAGGCAAGTTTTGGTTTGAAAATTCTTATTTTTCATTGCACCTCCCCCACTTAGCAGCTCAAGAGGAAGAGAAGGAGGGGGACGGTGCATCCTCCACGCCGCGCATCCCTCCCCAGCCCCTCCAGGGCAGGGCCAGCCCCAAGGTCACCACAAAGGGTGCAGTGTCCCCCCTTCCCGGCTGCCACCTCTGCCGCCCGCACGGAGCTCATTGTGCGTGCCAGGCTCTGCTCTAATTACCTCCCGTCTCGGGCGTCACGCTGCGAGCGCGGCGCTGCCAGACAATCCCCACGCTCGGTTAACCCCTGCGCCGGGGGGGGACACGGGGGTGACACCGCGCCAGGGAGCACCCGGACACCCCCCGCACCCCTCCGAGCTGCCGGGGATCGCGGTTCCCTCTGTTTGTTCCGCCACCCCCGCCCCCGGCGTTTCTCATCCCCTAGCCTCGCCTCTCTCCCCGCTCTGTGGTTTAATTAGTCTTTCCAAGTGGCATAATCCCCCCGGGAATCTGCTTGTAGCATGCGGAGGAGAGGAGAACCACTAACGATGCTTCTTAATTAGCCACTCTCTCCCCTCCCTCCTCCGCCTTCCTTGCGCTCCCCTCCGGATGGCAACCCGGGGATGATGGCAGTGAGGGGACGATGGCAGCCGGGGATGATGGCAGTGAGGGGGACATGGCGCCTGGGGATGATGGCAGTGGGGAGACGATGGCAGTGAGGGGATGATGGCAGCCAGGGGATGATGGCAGTGGGGGGACGATGGCAGTGAGGGCGATGGCAACCGGGGATGATGGCAGTGGGGAGATGGCAGCCTGAGGGGAGATGATGCAGTGGAGGGCGTGGGTGACGGGGACAGATGGCAGTGAGGGAGATGATGGCAATGGGGGACAATGGCAGTGAGGGGATGATGGCAGCCCGGGGATGATGGCAATGAGGGCAATGGCAGTGAAGAGGCGACGATGGCAAGATGTGGGGTCGATGGCAGTGAGGGGGACAATCAGCTGCAGTGGGATGATGGCAGATAGGACGATGGCAGTGAGGGGCGATGGCAGGGACGAGACGATGGCAGTGGGGGGACGATGGCAGTGGGGGAGATGGTGGGGATGGCAGCTAGGGATCGATGGCGAGTGAGGGGACGATGGCAGGGAGAGGCTGATGGCAGCCTGGGGGATGCATGGCAATGATTGGGACGTGGGCAGTGAGGGACGATGGCAGTGAGGGGATGATGGCAGTGAGGGGACAATGGCAGTGAGGGGATGATGGCAATGAGGGGACGATGGCAGGGAGGGGATGATGGCAGCCCGGGAGCCATGGCAGTTTGGAGACACAGCGAAGAGGGGAAAGGACCAAACAGAGACATCCCAGGGATTCCTCGGGAAGCCAAGCAGGCACCCCACACTGTCCACCCTTAGGGGGCCGGGCACCCCCCAGCCCCGGCCGTACCTGTCGGCCCTCACTCCTCCAGACCCCGTTGACCGTCTTGGTGGGGGCGATGGTGACGACAGGCGGCGTGCTGGGCACGCTGTGCCCTCCTGGGGGCACGATGATGGGGCCCATGGGGCCACGCTTGGGCGTGCTGGCGGGGGAGCTGTGGTTGGTGGCCGGCGAGGACACGGGGGACGACTCGCTGCTCAGAGAGGACCCTGGAATTGAAGCAGAAATGGAAATAAGTTGGGAGAAGCAAACACAGCAGTTAACTGGATGGAATCGCCTCTGAAGGAGCTGGAGCTGATTCTGCAGGGAGCAGGGATGGGGTGCTGGGGTGTACTCGGGGTGCTCAGCCAGACCCCCAAGCCGGACCCTCACCCTCCCATCCCAGAAGGAGCTCCCAGTGATGCTAAAGGCTTCCCCCAGCGTGGTGGGACAGGGCAGCCTCTTGCTCCCATCCAAACTGCCAAACCCCCAGGCCTAAAAAGCCCCTTGGCACGAGTGACACCGATGTGATGCCAGCCCTGGATGGCCACATCTTCCCAAGGAAAACCCAGGGATCCTCAATCCAGCTGCAAAAGCTGTCATGGACAAGCCAGGGCCTCTGGAGACGCCAGGATAAAGGAGTGACTCCTGGAAACCCTTGGGCAAGGCTTTGGTGTCATTTGCATAATACATCTGTGCTTTAGCTTATCCCCACCCCAGGGATGCTGGCCATATTTCCAGATGAAAAATAAAAACGGAGTGAAGGCAGAGAACAGGAAAAGCAGAGAAATACAAATTCCAAATTAACCAGGGCACAGGGAGCCTGCTGCCAACTCCACAGAGCACTTCCCATTCCTCAAACCCAGCTGGGCAGCCTGGGGGGCTCTGACCCCCAAACTCTGCTCCCTCCATCCCAGAGTTTGGGTCAGAGGGAGATTCCAACACACCAGCAGGGATCAGCTGCTGGTGAGTGAGGAGTGGCCTGTGGCCACAGCAGGATGAGGTGACAGCAAAGGAGAGGGGCCTTGGTTCCCCTGAAGTGTGCAAGGTGTCTCCTCACCTTCCAAGTGTGCCAGGCCACTCCCCTGAGTGTGCAAGGCCACTCCCCTGAGTGTGCAAGCCACCTCCTGTCCTGTGGGCACAGCAGCCAGCTCCCACCAGCAGCTCCTCACCCTGATCCCCCTCCCCTCTCCTCGAACAGCAGAAGGGAACTGGGCAGGAAGAGCAGGATGCTGGGGATGCCGAGGGGAGGCCAAGGGAAGCATCCCGCTGCCGGCCGCCCTCCCCGATTTATTGTTCCCGAGTCGCTCCGAATCGCTTTCATTTTGAGAGCAGCGAGGCTGGGGGAAGGAGAAAGGCTGTCCCCGACAAAGGAGGCCGATTTGACACCCACTGAAGTTTATCTTGTCAGCGCAAGGCCAACAACAATTAGCAGCCTAATCCCCTCTGAGCTGGGAAGCCATTACTCACCACGCGATAGCGTTAACAATCAATACCATCACAATGAGCCCGGCAATTAATGAAGCTAAAGTCTTACTTCAGAACCTTAATTCTCGCTGTGTGGCTTTAAACGGGAGGGTTTGTGATCGTTATAATTAACTGGTGGTATTCAGCCAGGAGTTAGTCAATGAAACTAATCTGGATTGGAGATGACAAGAGGCACAGTGTGATGGTGTCACCTTTGTTTTCTGACCTCCCGCTTCCCGCTCGGCGATAGCAGATTAGCAGCCCGGGCTGACAGGCAAATGTAATTAACAGCTGAGACCCTGACGGAGAACTGGGAAAAAAAGAAGGGAAGGAGGGGGTGGATGAAACCCACCCTGCGGACAGCCCCGGGCAGGACAAGAGGCAGCAGCCCCCGGGCAGGCGGCGCCTTTGTGGGGCTTTGCTGGGTCAGTCAGGATGAACCTTGACAGTTTGGGATGCTGTGGAGCAGCAGGACGTCCCTAGGGATGTCCCAGCACACCGGTGAGCCCGTGAAGCTGGAAAAAATCCAGCGATCCCGGGTGGATCCGGCATCTGCCACCGTGGAGCAGTGGGAAGGGAAGTGGAGTGGACATCCCCTGTTGTGGGAAGCGGGTGAGGATTTGAGGGAAGAGCAATTCGTTCCCCGGTGCTAAAAACCACAGCAAGGAGAGAAAGCCCCTTCCCAGCACACACCCAAACCCACACGGATCAAAACCCTCTGGGATGGGCCCCTCGAGGCAGACAAATGGGCGAGGGAGGGGCTTTTGCAAACAAACCAGGCAGGTGTTAAGGGGAAATCCAAAGGGAACGTGGCTGCTCCTCTCCAGCGCCACAAAATCCATGCCCAAACCCCGCTCCCATCCCGTGATAAAATCGGCGCCTCCGCCCCGGCTGGGGCCCGAGCAGCGCCGCTCACCCCCGTGCCCCGCCGGCGCTGGCGTCCGTCTGTCCGGGCGTCCCCGGGCTGCTCCGCGGGACAGCTGCCAGCTGGGGAAACTGAGGCACGGAGAGCTGGCTGGGCGGGAGTATCCTCACAGGGATGGAATGGGATGGGATGGGTGTAGGGTTGTGCTGTCCCCCCATCCCTCCGGCATCCCGTCCCGGCACGGCGTGGGTGCCACTCACCCCTGCGGGTGGCTGGGGACGCCGTGACGCCCCACGGTGAGGTGGGCCCCCCCAGCTCTGCCCCTCCCCGCCTGCTTCTCTCAACTGGCAGATCCGTGCGGAAAAGCAGGTCAAGTTTGGTGCCTGGAGCAGCCCGGGGTCATGGCAGCGGTTGCCTCACCGGGGCGGAGAGACGAGCCCCGAAACGGGACAGGCTGTCCCTCCGCTGTCCCCAGCCCTGCGGGGACACACGGCTGGCACTCCCCGCGA
>CM019224.1:18614168-18627621 GCA_009741485.1 Malurus cyaneus samueli
TGCCAACCCAGACTGATGTTCCTTGGGATGTGGCTGATAACAGCACAAGGGAGGCACGAGCCTATGGGTTGCGGGAGGTGACAACAAACAAAAAATAATTCACGCAAATTAGAACGAATCGCGATCCCAAGCAGTAATCAGGAAGGGAGCATTTGCCAGAAAGAATAGACAGTTGGGGATAAAACCTAGTTAGCTTCAAGGTATGTGAACGTCATTCAAAGCGAAGCAAGCACTCCGGAATTCCTCAGCACTTTACAGGGACCTGGTATCCCCACGTTTCCTTGGGAGCAGCTGATGCTTCAGGTCATGTCTGTGCCAAAAAGATTTTGGGGCTTCAAGGAGGGTCTTGTAGATGGTGCTTCCAAAAGGGAAGCATCTTCCAAAACCACCCTGCAAAAGGGGTCTTGGAAAAATGATTGTGCCAAAAAGGGCCTTTAAAAAAGGGTCAGCGTGGAAAAGACCTTGCAAAAAAAAAAAAAAAAATCTGCAAAGGGTTGGTGGATCAAGAGGATCAAAGTGCCCAGGCAGTGGGCAATGATCCAATGGGGCACCCAGTGATGCAAATACCAGGAATAAAGATTATTTCATCCCAAATTAAGGACAGTAGCAGTCTCCTGAAACGTTTCATCCGGAATTGGGCTGCTCGGTGGTTTCCCAGGGGACACACTCCATGTGGCACTGGGGACCTCGGGGTGCTCCAGCAGCAGCTCACACCCAGCATTCCTTATCCAAGCAAAGAGAGAGGGGTGTGATGGAGGATGTGGGGGGCAAGGGATTGGGAACTCCTGGGGATGTTTAATTGGGAAATTTGACTGAGAAGTAGCAAATTCAAGGAACCTATGGAAAAAGCAGCGTGGTGAGAAGAAGCAGGGCTGGTCCCTGCCATGTCCCAGGGTACAGTGAGTGATACAGCACTCGGATTACTGCGGATGAATTGAATTCCCAAACTGCTCCCTCGAGACACAACGCTGGGGGAAAAGCATTAGCTGGGAAACGGTGAGAAAATATCAGCTCCAGCTCCCGGGAAAGGCACCGATTTTTGTCACCCCATTGTCCCTGTCCCTGTCCCCACCTCGGGGCTCCTCGGCCTGCTTGGCGAGCTTGCGGAGAGCGGCGGCGAAGCTGGAGGAAGGTGCTGCCTGGACGGACAAAGTGCTGCTGGCGGCGGGGCTGCCATTGGGGACGATGGAGCCGTTGAGGGGGGACGGGGTCAGGGGGCTGACGGTGGCGGTGGTGCGCGTGACGGTGGACAGCATTCCTAGGGACGGCGATTTCGGCTCATGGCTCATGCCTGTGAATGAGAGAGAGAGGGGTCAGACACGCGGGGAGCGGATCCCTAAATTCCCCCAGGAGCTGGGACTACCAAAGCTTTTCCTCTGGCTCACCAGCCCAGCCCAAAATGCACCCCGAGTTCAGGAACTGGGGGGGAAGCATCACCCAGTCCCACTAAACCAGAATAACAGGAGCAGGGGGCTCAGTGGAGCTCTGCAGGAATGGATGGGGTGTTTTGGGGGACACAGGGACTTCATCAACCTGATGGAGGTGATGGGGAGAGGCACTGTCCCCTGACTCGTGTGGTGCTGCCAAAAGCACCCCTGGTGCACCCTTAACTGCCACCTCTGCACCCCAAAATCCCAGCCACTGAACACTCAAATCCCCATCATTGCACCCCTAAATCCCAATATGCACCCTGAGATCCAGCACTGCACCCCCAATATGCATCGCTCGGGATTACAATATTTCATCCCTGGGTCTTCAGCATTGCACCCCCAAATCCCCAGTACACATCCTATGGGTCCCCAAAACTGCAGCCCCTTAAATCCCCAGAACTGCACCCCCAAATCCCCAATAACACATCTCTGGATCCCCAAAACTGCACCCACAAATCACCAATAATCACATCTCTGAATCCCCGGGAGACTGCACCCTTCAATCCCCACCACTGCACCCCCAAATCCCCAATATTTATTCCAAGTTGGGGCACAAACACCAAACAGCTCAGCACTCAAACCTCCGCAGACACAAATAAGACAGCTCGCGCAACCCAGGCGCCCAACCACATGTCGCAGACGACGTGAGATATAGTAGATGGGTCGCATCGATCCACGCCATAGCTCTCGCATCCCAGAGGCGGGCCTCCACAATCCCCAGGTGAGAGAAGGAGAGAAGGACACATGAGGCACGCGCCGCTAGGTTGCCAACTAATACATACACCGGAAAAGATCACTAAGAGGGGGAAGTAACAAACTCTGTTAAACCCAACAAGGCACACTCCTCCCCGTCCGAAGTGCGGCGGTGTCGCCCAGATTCACCAACAGCACAGCAAACCTGAGTAGGTCCGGCTGAGGGGGAGCCGGCGGGAAAGCGAGTGTCTGGCCCTGGGCAGAGAGACACGGCAAAATGATCTCCCATACCATTTCGCTCCTCCGCCTGCCTGCTGCTGCACCGCTCACGGGAGTGTTTCCGCTCGACTGGGCTGCATCGGGTGAACGAGACCTCCTCAGTCCGGCCGATACGCTTGTCCTGAGCATCCCCTTGCCCTGGCCGCTGCAATCTGCCTCCACCCCGCTGAGCAACTAGATTTGTTCTGACGATGAGAAACCATGTCTACAACTAGCTGCCCTGCCCGTGATCCCTGGCGAAATCGGCCCAGCGGCCCGGTGGCAGGCTAACCTGGCCCTCCGAGGCCCACCCGGGACCGCCGCGTGCCCCGGCGGAAACGCAAAAGACGCGGGCTCGCGCGCAGATAAGCGGAACACCCGACGTGCCGCCCGGTGCCCCCGCGGTGCTTCCCAGCGCTGGGCTCAGGCAGACTACCCCCTCGATGTCAGCCCACATCTTCCCGGGCCTTGCCCGTGCCACGCCGCCCGCGGGGGGCCGCTCGCCCGCGGCCCCGACCGGCACGGCAGGAGGGCGAGACCAGGGCTGCAGAGGTGTTCTTTCAAATTGGGCGCAGGATGGACGCCCTCGTTGTGTGACCTTGATATTTCGCCACGTCAGGGTAATTTTCCTCTGTCCCCACTACCAAACTATATAAGGATTGGGGTGTCAGACGTGGCTTGACATCTCGCATAATGATCGGCCTTAATGGCTTCGACGCCCACTTACAGCAAATCAGATGGGTTGTCATGTGGCCCTCTCACCGCTCGGAGCCGCGCGCAGCTCAACAACGCACGTGTTCGTATCCCACGTTGGCTTGGTTTGGATAAGTCCGCGTACTGCCATATCTTGCACCTCCACTAGAGCTACGCTGAAACGGACACCCAAACAATAACCCTCCCAAATACATGCTACACTAATGCTGATTGTCAGTGCGGCGCCGGCTTGCACTTAAATAGTACCTGAATCCACAACACCTTAAAATCCACCCACCGTATGTGGCCCGCCTCTCATTACACTAGGAACGACACGCCCGGGGCCTAGGCGGCCCGAGGAGCCCTAGACTGAATAAATTAGTTGCCCGCTAAAATTCTCCCATGGCCCAAAGGCGTAAGCACCCCTCAGCTGGCCTCGACAGCGGAGGCACCTGGAGTGGCGGATGCCACCCAGACGAGGAGGAGCGCGTGCGCGCGCGTCGTCGCGCCGCACGGGCGCACTCGAACGCCAACCTGCTCCTCTCCGAACCGCCCGGGCCGCGGCTCGGTTGGTCTCCGGGGCGCAGCCGGAGCCACTGTCGAGCAGCACGCTCCGGGCCCGCACCGGGGGTTCGTGACCAAAGGCGGAGCAGGGGGATCTAGCGAGTTACCCACGTCATCCGGAAGCTGCTGCCTGTGCCCACCCCACACCAAGGCAGGCAGGCTTTTGGGATGGCACAGGACACCTGGGTCCCCCGCTGAGGCCACAGGGGAGGTTTGGGGACCGGAGAGCAGGCGATGTGTCACCCCGTCCCCATCCCTCCCACAGCATGTGCCCGGGCGCAGCAGCGCAGGGAGTGTCTGGCATTCCCGGTGCCCGCTGGCCGCCTGCCCGCGGGAGCAGGCAGCTCCCTGCCCGCCAGGAGAAGGAGAAGGGATGGCAGGGTCACTGCCACGCTCCCCTCACCCTTCTCGGTGTCCCCTCCTTCCCGCAGCGCCCGCCCCGGGGCTGGCATCTCCGGTGGCACAGGACCCCCAGCCCCCGACTCGTGGAGCGGCGCTCTGCCCCCCCTGTCCCCCCGCATCCCCGGCTCAGGGCTGGGAGCCGGGAGCTGGGAGCGTGCCATGTTCTCTCCATCTGCTCCTGATGATGCTGGCGGGTTTTTTGGCAGCGGGAGCCTCCTCCGGCAGCGAGAGCAGAACCAGTCTGGCTGCCTGGTGGGGCTGGAGACAAATAAAACCCCTTGGCAGCCGCCGCGGGCAGGCAGGAGCGGGCAGAGAGGGGCAGGGACGGGCTCCCAGCGCCCCCAAATCCCTGGGCACGGGGTCCCGCTGTCGGGACACGGGAAGTGGGCAGGTTTAGCACCTTGGCTCCCGCCTGCCCCCTTCCCAGCACCTTGAAAGGCCTCTAATGAGCGTGGAGTGCCCTTGGGAGCGGATTGCCATTGAACTCGACCTGCACCAGCCGCCCGCTCTTACAGCAGCTATTTTGAGCTCCCGGGCTCCCAAGTGCTGGAACTAATAATTTATTACCAAATACGATCAGGCAGCAGCTCCAGCCCCTGGCAAATGGAGCGGAAAAAAACCCAGTGCGGCGGGAGGCCGAGGGAGCGAGCGGGGAGAGACGAGCATCCCGCATCCTCCTCCCCCGGGATGGATCCGCACCCACCCCGCAGGACCGCGCCTGGAACGGAGCCCGCTCGCCCAAACCCTCCGGAGGTTCCACCACGCTGCTTTCCCAAGGGATTAGGGGTGACCAGGTCCCCCCTCAGCCGTTCCCCCCGCTCTCAGCGCCTCTGCTCCCGCTCCGGAGCCGCATCCAGCTGCACGCTCCGAGCAGGAACAGCTGCTCTGCATGGATTTTCAATGCTAATGGCCTCGCATTGTCAGCCCCCCTCGCCGCTGCCTGAGTGCAGCAGGCAGAGCCCCAGGACGGAGGGCGAGGGGCCAGCGTGTGCCCATCGTGTCCCTGCCACGCTCCCTGTCACCCCCTCGGGCAGAGGACAGGCAGGGGACAAGCAGGGGACAGCAGAGGGGACCAGCTCCTCTCCCGGTGATGTCCCACCGAGCCGCCACACGTTTTCCACCCCTCATTAAAGCAGCTCCGCCGCCGCACCTCCAACACGCTCCATTAATTAATTAATTGATCGATCAGAGCCCGCGCTCCTGCCCTCCCTCTGCACCTCCCAGCATGTAGCTGAAACGATGGAAGGTGGCCATGCTCGGTGTCCCCAGGTGTCCCCAGGCACAGAGAGATGCAGGTGTGAAGATTTTAGGGTGCGCAGGGCAGAGCTCGGGGACCACCCCGGGAGCATCCCCCATCCTTTTTGGGGGGCTCCCCATGGCGAGGAGCACTTTGGTGGCCAAGGCTGGCATTTGGGGCTCCCCGTGGCGCCCAGCACAGCACTGAACACCCAGTGCTCTGATCCGCCTGGGCCTCCATCGATCACTCCTCCATGGCCCATTGATCCGGCAAACGACAACAAGCAAACTAATAAGAGCTCGTTTGGAGGGCGCAGCGCTGGGGATGGAGCGATGCCGGGTGCTTTCTCTCCCTTCCCGGCCTTCCCGTGCCCAGCCACGCAGCCCTGGGAGCCTCTGAAAACAGAGCCAGTGAAAGATTTACTCCAAAGCAACTTTCTACCCTGTTTCTGCCCCGATTTGAAGCTGGGGGGCTCTGAAAATCGAGCCCCTGTGCCCCAAAGGTGCTGCTGGGCCCTCGAATCCCCTCTGCAGCTCCCAGGTTGGGTTGGCAGCTCTTCTGACGCCCAGGTCCAACTGCCAACCATCTTCCAAGGATCCCTCTGCTTTGGGGGCAGTGGGGTACAGCCCTCACCCCTTCTGCACTGCTGTCTCCTGGGGTTCAGTGGGTAGCTGGGCACTCCCTGGGGCTGATGGCATTGCACTGGGAACGACTGGGCATTGCACTGGGATGCTGGGAATGGCCTGGGAGAGACCACACGTCACACTGGGATGCTGGGAATGGCCTGGGAGAGACTGGGCATTGTCCTGGAATGCTGTGAATGGCCTGGGAGCGACTGGGCATTGCACTGGAATGCTGGGCATGGCCTGGGAGAGACTGGGCATTGCATTGGGATGCTGGGAATGGCCTGGGAGAGACTGGGCATTACCCTGGTAATCACTCAACAGTGCTGCCAGGCATTGTTTGGTGCTGCTGGGCACTGTCCAGTGACATTAAGTGGTGCCACCGGGTATTCCGTGGAGCCACTCAGCATTGCACAGTGGCACTGGGCATTCCAAGATGCCACAGGGCACTGCACGGTGGCACCAGGCATTCCACTGAACCCTTGGGCAACACATGAGTGGGAGCCAGCCACCACACGGTGCTGCCAAACCTTTCAGGGCACAGCCCAGCCCGAGAGTGGCCACCCTCCCATGCCCACATCCCCGTGCCCCACGTCCCCACGTCCCCAGGCTGGCGCAGGCGTGCGGCAGCGGCGCATTGTTTTGGGCGCAGGATCCCTTGCCCAGCAGATGGCAGGTATAACAAAGCAGCTTGCTGCGGCCAAGCCAATTATTTATCTAATTATGATTTACCACTTAACCACATGATCTTTCTGCAGAGTTGTAGGCAATTAAAACCGGGGTGATTATGTGGATTATGCAAATCGGCTGGAGCCGGGCGAATAAAATTGGAGATTAGAGTTTCACACAGGCTGGATCTTGCACTGGGCAGGTCCTGGAGGGGCAGGGGCAGGGCAGGGGGGCTGCAGAGAGGGGCACGGGGAGGCAGGGCCAGGACTCAGCCAAGGGAAGGGGCTGCAGGACACAGCTGGGCAGTGCCAGGACAAGGTGAGCGGGTGCCTCGTGCCACCCCGCTGCCTTCCAGCTGCTGCAACCCCCTCCAGAATGGAACCCACAGCCAAAAAACTGCCCCCATCACGGGGGTGGGTGCCCACAGGGGACCCTCACTGCTGGTGGGTGACTCTGCTGGCACCAGGGACTCCCCAGCATCTGTGCTGGCTGCACCCCAAAAAGCAGAGAGGGGCTATGCAGCCCCTATCCCTTACCCCATCCACAGGCAGCTCACACCAGGCTCCAGGGGCAATTAATACCGGGTACTAAAACAGGTATTAACAACGAGTATTAATACGGGGCATTAATAACGGGTATTAATAAGGGGCATTAATAACGAGTATTAATAAGGGGCATTAATAATGCCGCCTGGCAGATTACGCGGCCCGCCCGCCTTGATATAAGATTTATGGACGGTGTGAAGCCCGGAAATACAGGAGTATTAATGGTAATTCCTCGTGTCCTAGCAAAGGTCATGGGCAATCTCCATCAATCCCACTGCAGAGCTGTGGGTCCGGGCAGGATGGGGGGCTCCCCCTGCACTCCTGCCCCACATGGGCCAGAGGGACAGTTCTACCTTGGGATAAGGAATTTTCCTGGCAAACAGGGGATTTGCTGTGTGGGTTTTCATTTTCCCAATAACAGCACCATCTGCTCCCGATCGGTGCCCCAGCTTTCAGGTACAAGATGCTGTGGAGGTTTTGGGAAGATCTTGGGTTTCTCCAAGCCTGGGAGCACCTGTGGTGTCCCCTGGTCCACTTTGAGGGGTGATCCCCTTTTGATGGAGGCCCTCAAGAAAATGGGCACCAGTTTCTGGATGTGCCAGGGATGGGAACACCACGTTGGCAGCACTGGTGGGACAGATACAGCACGTTCCTCATCGCAGGGAATATCAACCAAAACCCCAGCAAGAGGAGCAGACCCCTCTTCTCTTCCCACGCGGGGATTTAGGGTGATTAATAGCGGTGATCCCATGTGCCGGTGCTGGGAAGGCTGGCCCGTGCCCCCACGAGCAGCATCTTCCCTTTTCGCCTACAGTAATCCTCAGCCTTTCGAGCAAATTATTAAAATTCACTTATATTTAATCTGCCTGCTGGAATTAATTGAATTTTTACGCTTGGCAAATGTCAGTGGGTGCACGCTGCCTCCCAACGGGGAGCCGGCTGCAGGTGCAGCGGGCACAGCCCCCGGCTCTCGCCGCTCTCCAGGGATAAATCCCACCCCGGAGCAGGGGACAGGGTGCCCGCAGGCTCCCCTGGCGAGGGCAGCGGGATGCCAGGATGCCAGCAGGCTCCCAGCTCTGTAGGAATGCTCAGTGGCACCGGGCACGCATCCCCCAAACCTCCCTTGAGGAAGGAGGCTCCCCAAATCCCACGGGATTCCCACTGCGGTGGCTTTGGTGAGAAAAACACAGACTGAACATTAATTTGTTATCCTGAGGTATCGTTAGTAACACCACCCCGGCTGTCGCTGCCGGTGCTTCGAGCGCGGCTGCCGCCGGCGGTGCCCGCACACGTGCCGCGGTGCCGTGCCAAGGAGCATCCCGGCAGGTGCCGACAGCCGGTGCCAAGGCGAGGGAAAAGGGGGGGACACGCCACAAAAAAGGCAGCACCTGCTCCCCCTCAAAACCCCGCGGTGGTTTTGGGTTTGGGGTTTGGGGGTGAGCGGTGCCCGCTGGACCCCGGGCATTGGGGTGCGGTGGTGCCAGAGCGGGGTGACGGTGGCAGAGGTGCCCCAAATCGCCAGCCGCATTCCCGCTGGGGTAATTCCACCTCTCCCCTCGCAGCTCCGTGCTGGCGCAGCCGTTCCCGGGGGGCAGCCGGGTGCCCACCCGCCGTGGGGTGATGCCGGCGCCGGCGTTACGCAGCCACCCACACAGACACCCGGCTTTACACCCTGTCCTACATAGCTACAGGCAAATCTGCCTGTAACACCATCAGGAGCCAGGTTCAGACAGGGAATAAAGAGATTATGGAGGTGGGGGTGAGAAAGAACGGAGTAAGGAAAAAGGGGGGTGTCTGGGAATAATTCACCCTGCTCCCAGCCATGTGGCTACTGATGTCCCGGGGACCCGCGGGGCCCTGGCATAAGCAGGATGGCTGCAGAAAGGCACCGGATTTAGGGGGTGCCCACAAACCCGCTCAGAGCTGGGGGGCTGTGATGGAGCCCCCTCCTCAGGCCAGGACCCCCTGACCCCTTGGCACGAGTTGGGCTGGCACCGGCCCCACTCGCCAGACAGGATCCAGCAGGAAAAAACCATCTGGGAAGCGTCCCCTCGAGCCCCCAGCAATGCCCCCAGTCCCCCTTCCCCTGGCTTCCCTCTTCCCCCCTCCCCTCCTCAAACCATCACGGGAAGCTGGAAAGTGGTTGACATGGTTGCCATACGAACCAGATTAGACGGAAGCTGAAATGGTTGACATGGTTGCCATGACGAACCAGATTTAGATGGCGAGGAGGAGAGGAGGAGGAAGATGGGTGGTGGCAAAGGAGGAAGACAGGAGGACTTCCCGGCACCCCAACAGGGCTTGGAACCCCCGGCATCACCAAGCCCCCTCGGCACCCCACGAGCACATCCTGAGCACCTCTCGCCACACACCGGCGAGGATGAGGAAGGGCATCCCCAAACCCCAGAGCGAGCTGGGGGGATGCCGAGAGCGGGGCTCAGCCCCGAGCACCCCAAACCCAGCCCGGGGGCGATTGTGCCCGCCCAGCGCTGCCGAGAGCCGCCGGTGACTCACACCTCGCCAGCGGCACCCGCCGAGCGGCTGTTTACGCGGCATCACCCAGCTCCTTCCATCTGCTTTGATCCAGGGGCTAAATATTCCCGGCCCCGCATAAAAATAGGAACCATTTGGGAAGGTCCTGAGTCAGCAGCATCCGCTGCCGGCACCCACCGCCATCCTCCCCGCACGCCAGGCACCCGCCGGGGAGCCCCGGGGCCCCGCCGGCACCTGGGGGATTTGCCGGATTTGGGGACACCTCAGGGAGGTGGGGCCCCCAAAAGGCTGGGTGTATCCAGGTGCCACCCTTGTGCCTGCTGGAGCCAACAGCCAGGCCCTCCGGGGATGCTGATGTGTCCCCGAGGTGTGCCGCTGTCCCAAAGGAAGGTGATGTCCCCGAGGGACGCTGACACCGGCCATAGGGTGACAAATGCATCCACGTTATCCAGGGAAGATCAGCCCTGAGCACGGTTCTCATGTGGAGCAGCAGGGAATGGGGTCCCCTCTCTTGTCCCCCCACTCTCAGAGATGCCTGGACACAGTGTCCCCTGTCCGGTGACAACAAATCCAGCCCTGTGACCAGAGGGACAGGGGCATCGGTGACCACAGGGATGAAAGGGACAGTGAGACAGTGACCAGAGAGACAGAGGTGACAGGAGCATTGCTGAGGTGACCAGAGAGATGAAAGGGGCCAGAAGCAATGGTGACAAGAGGGATATAAACATCAGTGGCCAAAGGGGACAGGAGCACTAGCGGCCAAAGGGGACACAGAGGGACCGAGGGGACACAGAGGAGCCGTCAGGATCCCGGGCCAGCCAAAGCTGGGAGGAACAAGCCACCGAGGAGGAGCGTGTGACACGGGCCACGGGCAGGCAGTCCCTGAGGCGGTGACAGTCCCCAGCAGGACTCGCGCGCTGAGTCACCGCCACCAGCCCCGCGCTGCTGAAACCCCCGCGAGCCCGGGGCGGGGGGAAGGCTCCCGTCTCCATCTGCTCCCACCCGACCTGGCCCACCGGCATCTCCCAACGCCCGCAGCTGCCGCCAGCCATCCCGCTGCGTGCCAGCGCCTCCAGCATCGCTCCCCCTAATTGCTTTAAATCTCGCAGCCTGACACTTCCATGTTCCTCTCCGTCTTGCTTTTCTCCTCGATTTAATTATTCTCCCCCTCCTCCGAGGCGGTTGGGGAGCCGGCCGGAGCAGGGTTTTCCAGGGCGCAGGAATTAGCGCATCAGCAACAACGGCAAAACCAGAAGTTTCACGCAACAGGAGCCGCCGCCGGGAACCCCGCTCGACCGGCGCGTGCTAAAATATGGAATTTTAGGGGAAAAAAAAAAGCCAACCCCCAACCCGTCTCCCTGCACCTGCAGCCCTCGGAGGAGTCCCCGCCGCAAGGGACGGCTCCGAGGCCGGGCAGGAATCGCCCACGGCTGCTGCAGGCAGCGGGGAGCGGCGAGGAGCAGGCGAGGCGATGGTGTTTGTGGGGTACACGGGGAGCGGGACCCCCACAGCCGGCACGGAGAAGGGCGCAGGGTCGCAGCACGGCAGTGTCACCGCAAAGCAGGTCACCCGCGTCCCCACCGCGGCACGGCGCTGGCAGGGAATGTCACAGCACAGCCACTCCCGGAGGGGGGGACCCCAATTCGACCCCGGTGCCCTCGGCCGCCCTTCCCGGCTCGCCTTCGTTGCGCTCAGGCGCAGGCGCGCAGCGAGAGCCGCTCGCTCCGGTACGAACTGCCACATGCCAAAGCCATTTCCTGAAACAACCGACCATCCTCCGGGAACGGCCACGCGTGGGCACTGACCCCCGGAGAGGGGCCCCGCCGCCGCTCCCCAACTCCGGAGAGCGCTCCTGAGTGCACGCCCTGAGCGCGCACCCCGAGCCTGCACCCCCAAAGCGCCCCGAGTTCACGGCCGGGGCTCCCAGCCCAAGGCTGCATCCGGAGGCTGCACCCCGAGCGTGAACCCCGAGAGCGCCCCGAGATCGCACGCTGAGCTCCCGGCCCGAGTGTGCACCCCCAGTGCGCGCCCAAACACGCACCGTGAGCCTGCACCCCCAGAGCACCTCCGGCTCCCAGCCCTGAGCACCCCAAACCCTCCCGAGCGCTTCCCCCTGAGCACACACCCTGCGCGCACCCAGCCCAGCGTCCCCAACCCCGGGGGCTCCTCCCTCGCGCTGCGCGGGGGCTGCTGCCGGGGTGGCACAAAACTTGTGCCCAAATCCCCCCTCGGCGATGACGGGGCTGCAGGGGACCACACCAACAAACGTGCATCTTTCCCCATCCGCTCGCAGAACGTCCCCGTCCTCGGGGAGCGGAGAACCCCAGGGTGAGGGAGTGGCAGGGAGAAGAGAAGGGATCCAAGCACCCCAAACACGCAGTGCCGTGCCAGGGCTCTCTGCTCCCCCTCTCCCCCCTTCACAGCGACCCCAAAAGCTTTGTGAGGCGCTGGAAGAAAAGTAACTTCACCCCAAATCGCCCTTGGCTGCCGTGGCTGGGGCGGACAAAGGGGAGTCCCCGGGTTGGGGGGGACCCCGCGGGAGACCCCGGGAGTGGGGGAGGAGGGGGAGTGCGCAGGCTGGCGGCAGCATCGCTCGGTGCCTTACCTGGTAAGTAATAGAGAGGGTTTCAACCCAACTGATATGTTACGTTCCATGTGCAGCCAGAAAAAAAAAAATCAAAATAATAAAGAGCCAACGTGAGGAGAATGTGTCAGGAAGCAAGGAAGAAAAAAAAAAAAAAAAGAAAAGAAAACCCCAAAATTAGCACCAAGCCACACGGAGGGTTGGAATAACCAGAGGAGGCGAAAATGTGGAGCGGGGAGGAGGAGAAGGAGGAGAGGAGGAGGAGAGAGAGAAGGAGAGGGACGGGGGAATCAAGTGCGTGGTGGGGAGGAGGAAAAAATAAAATTAAAATACACAGGAGCCCAGGGCGCCGGCGGAGGGTGGCGGTGGCGGCTGTCACCGGCGGGGCCACGGCAGGAGCCTGGCTGCCACGCGTGACGCCTTCCCGGGGGTTTTCCTGCCGCTGAGCCCCCAGCTGCCAACCGCAGGCACACAAAAAGCGGCGACGACGACGAGGAAGAGGAGGAGGTGATGATGAAGAGGCGGTGCCCTGGGCTGCCGGGAACGCACCCCCCGAGCAGTGCAGCCGGGTTCCCCCCAGCCTGGGGGAGGCGATGGGGGCGTGGGGCGGGTGACCCAGGCGGGGGCTGCGAGCCGGTGTCCGTCTGTCCGTCTGCCGTCCGTCCGTCCGCGTGCGGCCCGGAAAGCCCCGTCTCCGCGGGCTGCGCCAAGGCGGGCGGGCGAGAGGCGGCAGACTTGCCCCTCGATCAATTTTCATGCAAGAATCATTATCGGTAATATTGGAAATCTGGCTCCTTGACAGCAGATTTGTCTCCCCTAATGACGGGGAGCGGGCAGGAGGGCGGCTCGGCAGCTGCTCGCTCCCAGCACCCTCGCCCACCGCCCGCGTCCCCGGGCTCCAGCCTTTGGCCCCGGCGGTTTCGGGGGAGGGGTGACCCGGGCGCCCCGGGAGCACCTCCTTCTCCCTTAACCCCCCCCCCCGCTCCTCCTCTCCGCTACGACGAATTAATTTCTTTCTTCTGCCTTTTTCTGTTTTCAAACAGCTGCCGATGCGGCGGGCGGAGAGGGGGCGGCGGGGCGGGTGGGGGGAGGGGGAAAAGGTGATATCTGTAAAATAAATAGGAACCCGAGCCCCCCAGTCCGCTTCAGAGGGAAAATTAGGAATAAAACAATAAATAACCCAATCTTCCTGCCTGCCGGGAGCTGCCTGCGCTTCACAAAAGGCAGGCGAGAAAGCGCTGCCCCAACCCCAGGCGCGGGGG
>CM019224.1:18636408-18651892 GCA_009741485.1 Malurus cyaneus samueli
AGGGAAGGAATGGGGGTCGAAAAAAGAGGGGCAAAAAATCTCCAACCGCAGCACAAAATCCACTCAGATTCCCAATATTAGATGGTCCATTTCCTCTCCTATGGGACATAGGGACCGAGAGATAAATGACTGCTTGTCTCATCAGAACAACAAGAAGCTATTAGGGCCACGCAAGACCGGAGAGAGAAGAAAAGTACTTGGGGGTCACAAGCGTCCACCTGCTTTAACACCTACGGCTGGTGAGTGGATTGCTTGGAGGGTGTTCTGAACAGTACCCAGGCAAGTGGGATGCATACAACACAAATGTGCACATCTTAATGCTAATACGCACACAGGCGTGCTGCCACACACTAGCAGTTATAAGCTGATTAAGAGCTTGTCCACCAGAAGATCCACAGTCATGCTCACCGCACTCCCACCCTGCCAGCCGTGCTCCCCCAAATCCCACCCGGGGAGAAGAGACCTGTGAGAAACCTGCAACCCCCCCCCCCGTAAATATCGCTTTCCCGATTCCAGGTCGGGGATTATTATTATGTCTTCTCTTCCTTCCTAACCTACATCTGTCAGGATCGGCGCTGGGAGTATTTCTGGCCCGTCCCCTGAGTCATCATCGCTCGCGTCCCGTTCCCTCCCAGGCAGCTCCCCTGTGTCACTGCGCTCCGTGGGGTGCTGGGAGCTGCTGCTGCTCCCACCCATGGGGTGCTGCTCCCCCCACCCCGGCCAAACCCCCCCAAACCTCACTGGTGCACTCTGTAATGTCACTTATGGGGTGACACCCCTATGGGCACCCCAAACCCAGTGCCCCCCACAGTGTGGGTGCAATGGGGACCCCCCACCCTGTGCTGGGACACCTTTGGAGTCCCCACATCACCCAATTCCCACCCAGCTCCCACCTCGAGGTGGGATTTGTCACAGGGTGGGATTTGCTGGGTTCAGCCAAGCACCGGGGGACCCCTCCCCTGCTCCCCCCCCCCCACGCAGGAGCCGTAAAAATTAATTTGCAAACATGTCATTACACAATAGCTGTGCAGGCAATAAACCTGTAATTACAGGCGGCTAGGGGAGCGGGCAGGCAGGGAGGGGAGGCCGGCGAGGGGAGGGAGGGCAGACCTGCCTGCCAGCTCCGGTTTTGGGGTTTCACTCCCCTCCCTCCCCCCCCACCGCTCCCTTTATTCATTATGCAAACGAGAATTGCTTCACTCCTGGAAGTTGGGCTCCACTTCAAAGGGGCGCCCTGCCTGCCCTGCCTGCGCTCCCCGCCCTGCCTCCCAAAACCCCAACACCCCAAACCAGGAGCACCCGTTGCTTGGCCGGGATGGGGAAACCGAGGCACAGCGGGGCCGGGCAGCCCCGTTGGGAAACCCCGGCCCTTTGCGACATCGCCCCAACCGAATTATCCGCCACCCTCCTCCTGGGCCCGTCCCCGCTCCGCGGGCGACCACCCTGCCTCAGTTTACCCACTTACCACCCCGCGGGAGCCGGGCACCGGCCGAGACACCCGCCCGGCCACCCAGCAGCCGGCTGGGCCACGCCGCGCCTCGCCCCTCGTTAGCGGGAGAGCCTGACGAGCCTGACCCACTTCCCCGAGCGCCGGGAGGATTAATTGGTTCCTTTGCTCGCGCGGAGCCGCCGGGAGCTGGGGCAGGTGCCAGGCGGGATTAGCAAAGCATGAGAGCGCAGCTCGCGGGGCCGGCCCTGCCCACGCCGCCACACCACACCACGCCGCACGGCCAGCCCCGATGGCCACCGATCGGGACACCCATCCCCGATGGCCACCGGACACCCATCCCCGATGGCCACCGGGACACCCATCCCCGATGGCCACCGGGACACCCATCCCGGGGGATGCTCGGGCCTCCCCGCGGGCCTCCCCACGGAACGGGGACGCGGCCGTGCAGGGGACACCCAGCCCTCCAGCCCCAAGGAATGCCCGCTCTAGGGAAACTGAGGCACGGGCTGCGCTGCATTCTCTACAACCCGGCACCCTGCGAGCATCCACCGGTGGGGACACACAGGAGGGAGAGGAGGGAGCGGTCGCCTCCCCTCGTAAATAAGCAGCTCAGCGATGATTTCCTGCTCTTGTTGACCTTTGACTATGCAGAATAAAGACATAAATCCATATTTTAAACCCATCTGAGCGCCAGCCAGGCCCACAAAGCCATTTACAGCCTGCGATTTGGACGGGGCAGTGAGCAGGAAAGCGATGGTTTCTCGAGGTGACATTCCCCAGGAGGGAAATGAAGTGTTTTATTTGCAGATATATAGGGCACGGTCGTTCCTCTGCTTCCCCTTCCCTCCGCCCTCGGCTCATAAATAAAACATACGGCCATGTAACCGGCTAATTACGGGAGGATGGCAAAACCCCGCCGGTCGCTGGGAAAAGAAATCAGCTTTTTAATCAGCCCACTTTCCTCCCCATCTAACTTGAGGAGGAACGGGCATTTGAGGTGCCGGGATGGAGCCGAGACTCTCTGGCAGCTCGTAGGCTCCCTCTGGGGTTGTGCACCCCGATCCCTCGGGCCAGGTTTGGGTTTGGGTTAGGTTGGGTTGGGGGGTTCAAGCTGCTTCGGGTGATTTTTTTTTTTCCCCCTGGCTGGGAAAAGGATGTCTTTGAAAAGTCTAATTGTTCCTTACACATTAGATACATTAATGAGGTCTCTGATCAAGCGGCTGGCTCTCCGGCAAGGAGGCTTCAAGTAGCAATTTTCCATTTGTGTTTCAAATTTTAATGAATGTTCCTGTCTCCGGCTGCGATGCGCGGTGATAATCCGTACGGCTCGGGTCAGCGCCGGAGCAGGGGCTGCCGCACGGGAGGGCTTGTACAAGGGTTTGATTTCTTTGGGGAATAGTTCATACAAAAAATGGTAATGGCAGAAGACAGTCTTCCTTCCCCCTCGGCTGCCAGAGCCCAAGAGCTACAAATCAGAGGGTTATTATTTCTTTCCGATGTCCCTAAAGTATCCTATATCTTTAGCGGGAGAGTAAAGTTCAGCCCTGATAAGATTGCGGCGCTGGGTGAGACGCGCTTTTCCTTTCCTCCTGCCTTGTTTTTTTTTTCTTCCCTCCACCTCCACCTCCACCTCCCTCTCTCTCCACCCTGCGGAGGTCAGCGGTGTCCCCAAGGGCCACCAACCCACCCCAGGGCTCCCCCCAAGAACCCCAGCGCCCCACATCCAAGGGCCGGATCCGGAACCCACCCCGCCAGGACAAGATTTGTATAACCTTGTTTTGGCATGCCTGCCATTAACTTAATTTAACATCCATATTGCCGCTACTTAATTAAATAGATGAACTCATTTTACATTTGCAAGTCTTAATTCATCCTGAACAAAATTGGCCATGTTTCGTTCTTTCTACGCTACCAGCTCCCCGGAACAAATGACTGCCTTTTGTAGTTAACTGCTAGTACAGGTTAAAAGCTAATTAGCAGCCCGGGTTGGGTGTTAACTTCCTTATTTATCACCCGGCGCCACTCGGTGAGCGAGGGGGCGAGGGCTGGCACTTCCCGCTCCCCGCGTGGGCTCCGGTCCCGCGGGGTCGGGATGCGTGCGGGACGAGCCGTGCGTGGGGCTCGGGGGGCTCGGGGCACCGTGCCCGAGCGTGGAGCTCGATGGGGGGCTCCTGATGCACCGAGAGCCCGGTGCGGGGGGCTTGGCACATCATAGAGGTGCGTGGGGGTCACGGCGCTCAGCAGCGATGCGTCGTTTCCACGCGTGGACTCAGGACGCGATGCATGGTGGTGTGCGGGGCTCAGCACCGTGCCCACAAGTGACACGGCACATGGGACACCGTGCATGACACGTGGCTCAGCATGGCTGATACTCAGGGCCCGACACACGATGGTCAGCGCAGTCCCTGGCACACGTGGCACGTGTCACAGCGCATCATTTAGCGCCCAACCATCACCCAAGCACCCAAACATCTCCCCGGAGAGCGCCCCAACACCTCACCGCGCCCAGGCCACCCATGCCCAGCACAGCCTCCCTGGAGGTCCGTGGGGAGAGGCCCCAAAGCAAGCAGCACCGCGGTTTTCCAAGCACCGACCCACGCACGCTGCCCTGGGGGTGCCCACGCCGAGCGGCGATGCCTGGAAGCTGCCGAGCCCCCCCACATCCCACCCACGGGCGGCGGCGGGGGGCACGGCAGGGCCGGGGGACGGGGGACCCTCCGGCGGGGCGGCCGGCCGTCTGAGCCTGCAGGAAGCCGCTCGGGAAGGCTCATCTGGTTTGACTAACAAATCGCTAACTGCTTCCCCCGAGCAGGTGGAAGGAAACAAGCTCCGTGGCTGTAAACAACCCCCCCCGGCCCCCCGTTCCCACCCACGCCCCCGCAGCCCTCCCCGAGCACCGGCCGGGGGCAGGTTGAGACAGAAAACGCTTGTGCAACACCCCCTTCGCGCTCTGATGCAAGCCCCGACAGGGGGACAGGGCCCCCCCAGCCCCTGCCCGGTGCCCAGGGACGCTGGCACCCGGGGCAGGGCGTGGGGTGACGCAGAGCTTGTGCCAGCCCAGGCTGGCCCTGCAGGACAACACCTCGCTGGCGCCTGCCAGGACATCCCAGCTGCAGGCGTGACCCGAGGGGATGGGCCGAGGTGGCAGCACAGGGCAGCGAGGGGCAAAGCCCACCGTGCTGGTGACACTGCGGTGCCTCTGCCAGCACCAGCCGGCGTGTGAGATCCCAAAGGGCAGCGTGCCCAGGAGAGGCGAGCACTGGAGCTGGCAGTTGCCATCACCGGCGACGTCGAGCGCCGCTAACGGGGACGTGGCGGAGGTGGCGTGGGGACGAAGTGGCGGGAGGGGACAGATAGGCATCTCCCCGGCTTTGTAAACCGATCTGCCCCCACCTGCTGAAATAACAGCGAGGGGAGGCAGCTCCGTTACCGGCAGTGCCGGGGGCCGGCTGGGTGCCAGCGGCCTTGGCCGGGGGCCAGGCAGCTCGGCGGGCACCGAGCGGGGACCCCCGTGCTCCCCCCTTGCCGCAGGCACCGCGCGGAGCCGCTCGTCCCGCTCCTCGGCGTCACTGCCCCGCCTGCTCCCTCCCCGCCCGGTATTTCAGGTCTGGCACCCAAGCCGGCGCCTTCGGGAGCCAGCGGTCCCGCAGGGACATCACCCGTGCCCGGGGCCACCGCCGTGGGGATGACACCATCCGCGCCGCGTAGGAGCAGGAATCATTCTCCAGGTCATCCCGAGCGGTTTTGGCTGCGTCCCCGTGGCGCGGCGGGGGTCAGAGCCCGGCAGCAGCGGGATGAGAAGCCACCGTGGCCAAAAATTCAAATCTTTATGGCTGGTTCCAGCCCCTTCGGGACGAGGGATAAGCGCTCCCGGGTCCCCTCGCTCCCCCCCCCAGGCCCCACCAGACCCCATCCCAAATCCCTGCCATCAGCAGAAGCGGAGGAGCGGGGCCGCACGGAGCGAGGGTGATAGATAACAGCCCTCTGTGCCGGCGAGATAAATAGCCCCAGCAGCGCCAAGCTGTACTCGGCCAGAAGCTAATAGGGGCTGTCAGGGCGGTTTAGAGGAGCAGAGCATCGTTTCGGGGCCCGGCTGGGAGGACGCCGAGGGGAAGTGACAAGGAAGCTGAGCAGAAAGCGACAGGCAGTACACAAAGAGCATGTCCTCTGTAAGTGGTGATAAACCTTGGAAAAAAAAAGAAAAGCTAAATCAGTTGTTTAGCCGATGTACCACATGCTGACAGGGCAAATGTGAAGGCTTTTATGGCCACATGGGTTTTCATTTGCAGTTATTCATAGCGGAGCCGGGCGCTTTATCTCACTTTACATTATGTGCAACCACAATGCAGACACTTGCACCGCAACGCATTGCCTCCCTGGAAAATATTAATATGTAAATGTCAGGCTCGGAGGGCAGCGAGGGAACGGCAGGCAGGGAGCAGGCCGGGAGATAAAACCTGCCCCGGAAGGGAGGGGGGCGAGCGGGACCCCCGGCCCGCACCCTCGGGTGTGCAGGAAGGGGGAGGAACAGCTGGGATGGAGCGTGCAGAGAGGAGCTTGGTGTGCACACGGGGGTGTATGTTTGTGAGCACATGTGTGCACCATGTACACCCTCAGCAGAGAGGGGTGAGTGTGTAGTGTGAGCACAAACACGTGAAAAACATCCCTGAGCAGAGAAGGATGAGTGTGTGTGTGTGTGAGCACAACACGTGTGAACAGCATCCCTGAGCAGAGAGGGATCAGTGTGTGTGTGTGAGCAAAAACACATGTGAACAACATCCCTTAGCAGAGGGGGATGAGTGTGTGTGTGTGAGCAATAGCATGTGTGAACAACATCCCTGAGCAGAGGAGGATGAGTATGTGTGAGAACAAACATGTGTGTACAACATCCCTGAGCAGAGGGGGATGAGTGTGTGTGTGTGTGAGCACAAACATGTGAACATCCCTGAGCAGAGGGATGAGTGTGTGTGTGAGCAAACATGTGTACAACATCCCTCAGAAGAGATGGATGAGTGCATGTATGTGTGCACAAACACGTGAACAACATCCCTGAGCAGAGGGGGATGAGTATGTGTGAGAACAAACATGTGTGTACAACATTCCTCATCAGAGAGGAATGTGTGTGTGTGAGAGAACAAACACGTGTGAACATCCCTGAGCAGAGAGGGATGAGTGCATGTATGTGTGCACAAACACGTGAACAACATCTTTTAGCAGAGAGGGATGAGAGTTTGTGTGAGAACAAACATGTGTACAACATCCCTCAGCAGAGAGGGGTGATTTCATGCGTGTGCACTCACACACGTGTGCACAACACCCCCTCGGCAGCACGGGATGCACACGCGTGTCACCTCAGCAGGAGCACAGCCAGCCTCGGTGGCCTGCCGTGTGTCACCATCCGTGCACAACCCCCCCAAATGCACACCACGCACACCCGAGCACCCCGTGCACCCACGGCAGAGCCCACCCTGCCCTCCCGGGGGGCCGTGCCCGTCCCGAGGGCTGTGTGCCGAGCCCGTGGGCCACCACGCTGGCTCAGGAGGTGGCCCTGGCCGGGCAGAGCGCGGCGGCGCGGCGTGCCAGCGCCTGCACAGCCCCGGCGGGCAGCGCTCCAGCCATGCCTGCTGTTCCCGGGCTCCGTTCCTCTCCAAGAGCCTCCAGCCCCGGGGTAGTGCCAGACTGACAGCCTGGAGGCTATTTATTCGCAGGCAGAGGCAGCGGGAGCTGCTGGCGGATGCAGCCGCCTTTGTCCTACAGGGAAGTTTGCTCTCTGCCTCCTGCCTGACCCCCATCTCCCCTGCTTTTCCACCTCCACACCCTGGTGCACCACCCAAACCCAGAGAGGCACTCGGGGGTGCTCCCAGCCCGGGGTTCCCAACCTCGATGCCCACTGTGCCACGGCAGGACTGCCACAAGAGCCTGGCACACAAGGACATCAGGCAGCTGCCACGCTCCCCACACCCCTGCAGCCCTCAGCATCACCCACCCATGCCAAGGGGCTGGAGGGGGCACCCCAAAGGTGGTGGGGGTAGGAGGAAGGTGGGTACCCCTCCCTGGGCTCTGCTCCTCGGCACGGTGCCCACTGGGGTGGGGGCACCTCCGAAACGCGGCCCCCTCGGCCGTTACCAGGAGAATCGCTGGCAGCCGGCGCTGGCACGGGGACAAGCCCAGGAGGGAGGTGGCCCCCCAGCACCTCGGGGAAGGGAACAATCCCTGAGCATTTCTTTTTTGGCAGGCCCCGGGCGCCCCCCCCTCTGCACCCCCCGTCCTCCTCCCGCGCTCGGGCGCGGGGACACAATTAAATCAGTGTTCTGCTAACAATCTGCCGGCTAATAAGACATTTTCCTCCCTCTCCCTCCTCCCCCCCACTCCACCCCAATCCGTGTGTGATGGGAGCGCTTTGATATGAGAGTGGACTCTAATGGGTTCGGTGTAAGGGAGCCTTAATTTATTACGTGCCTGTAATTGATGTTTGTATAAAGTAGCTCTTACAGCTCCTCAGAGCGGGAGATGAAAAGCAATCAGTCAGCCATTTGCCTCCAAAGGAAGGAGAGAGGAGAAGACAGACAGCGAGAAAGAACCAGACATACTCATCAAGCCTGGAGAAAAACCCAGAAAACGAGGGAACAAACAAAATCACCCCCGCGCAGCCTCACCAGCGGCTCTGGCAGTGCTGCGTATCACCACCAGCATCCCTGGGTACCACCACCGGCAGCTCTGGATATCACTGCCAGCATCCCTGGGTATCAGCATCAACATCCCTGGGTAGAGCTGCCAGCAGCTCTGGGTACCACTGCCAGCACCCTCGGGTATTACTGCAAGCATCTCTGGGTACTTCTGTCAGCATCCCTGGGTACTGCTGTCAGCATCCCTGGGTATCACTGCCAGCATCCCTGACTGCCACCCACAGCATCCCTGGGTACCACCGCCATCATCCCTGGGTACCACTGCCAGCATCCCTGACTGCCACCCACAGCATCCCTGGGTACCACCACCGGCAGCTCTGGCATACACTGCCAGCATCCCTGGGTATCACCGCCAGCATCTCTGGGTACTGCCAGCATCCCTAACTGCCACCCACAGCATCCCTTGGGTACACCACCACCAGCATCCCTGGGTACCACTGCCAGCATCTCTGGGTCACCACCAGCACCCTCAGCCACCAGCTCCACATCCCTGGGTACCACTGCCAGCATCCCTAACTGCCACCCACAGCATCCCTGGGTACCACCACCAACCAGCATCCCTGAGTATCACCGCCACCATCCCTGGGTATCACTGCCAGCATCCCTGGGTACCACTGCCAGCATCCCTGACTGCCACCCACAGCATCCCTGGGTACTGCCAGCATCCCTGGGTATCACCACCAGCATCCCTGGGTACTACTGTCAGCATCCCTGGGTATCACCCCAGGTACCACCCCGGGTACCAGCTGCCACAATCCCGCACACCCCGTCGCCCCCACGTTCCCAGGGCCGGATCCTGGTGGGAATGCCGGGGTCGGGCAGCCTCGTGGAGCTGCGGTGGGCAGGATGCGGCCCCCTCCCTCACGGCCGGGGCTGATTAGGCTGCGGCAGCCGGTGCTGAGCTGCTCTAATGACGGCGGGCGCTGGGGAGTCACGTGCAGCCCAGCGCCGGCTGGGGAGCCGTACGTCACCGGCCCCGGCAAAAAATCGGTGCTAAATTGAATCAATCCATCTTGGAAATGGCTCTTGTCAGCCGGTGTCAGGGAGAGCGTCTGCAGGAGAGGGATCAGGCGGGGGCAGGCCGGCGAGGGCCAGGCGGGCGGCACTGCTGCCGCGGCATTGCCGGGTGTCTCCTGACCCCACATATGGTGGGTCTGGGGGGTCTCCCGCTGTCAGCAGGGTGGGATGCTCGTCCATCCAGCAGGGAATGCAGAGCCCGGAGCAGGCTGCATGCCTCAGTTTCCCCACGCTCCGTGCTCCTCTATGTGCTGAAGTAGGGCAGCTCCACATCAGAAAAAACCTTGAGAGGGCTGGAGACCCTCCCGGTGCCCACGTGCGCCCCAAAACCGTGCCCAGGGCACGGTGTGCCAAGCTGGGAAGGACAATTCCACACCAGGGAGACAAAGACGCCGGCACTTGACACAAATATAGATGGATCCTCGGAGTACGGACCCCGCAGCCTGGCAAATTAAAACGTAGCACGAAAGGGGGGACGGAAACAGCCCCGGTGATTGATTTTCCATCCAGACATTCAAACCAACCGAATATGTCACCCAGACAAGCCCTCGGAAAGCGGCGGCAAGCCCAGATTTATCCTCCGCTTGCACCGGAGACCATCAATCCCTATCCAACCCTGGGAAATGGCTTCACGCCCCTGCCTTCCCGTCACGGTGCCCATCCCATTGCTGGGACGGCGGGTGGGATGGGCACCACGACGGGGATGCAGGGCACGGGAGCCATCACCACGCCAGGAAAGAGGATCCAGGCACAGGGATATATACCCAGGCTGCTAACGAAGGCAATTAGAGGGGAAAGCGTCCCTCGCACCGCTTCTCCTAATTAAGAACCATCCAATTCCCCAACCCGCCTGTTCCCCGGCTCCGGTACAGCCTGTTATTTACCTGCAGCTAATAGGTTGGGCGCAGCTAATGATAGTCTTGTATCAAATGGCTGGATCTTGGCTTCTGACAGCTTTAAAGACCCGTCTCGGGGACACGAGGGTTTCTAATTACGGGGTTCGTCACGGGAAGGCTGGGTTCAACGCCAGTCACTCTCCCCGGGTGACATTTCTGCCCGGATTGGAAATCTAAACACAGCCCAGCCAGTTAAGGTTAAAAATACGGCGCTTGACAAGACAAGGGATCATAATTTGGGTCACCGCCGGGTTTAATTAATTGGAATGGAGCAATCAAAGCACAGCGTGCGGTAATTACAGTCCGGGATGGGCAGGGCCGGGGGGAGGCGGGTGAAGGGATGGGGGGGATGCTCCCCACGGCGGGGATGGGCAGGGAGGCATCGCCCTCGCCCCGGGGTGCGGGCAGGCATCGCGTGCAAGGAGCTGGCAGGGCAGGCAGGGAGATGTGGTGGAAGAGAGCCGGGAGCTTCCAAGCACGCCATTCCCAGCGGATCGCAGGCCCGGCCCCACAGGAATCCCGGCCGGGCAAAGCGGGTTCCATCCCCAGCATCCCCACAGTGCCACACAGCCCAGGCTCCCAGGCAGCACCGCGGCTCTGCCGGGCTCTCGACGAGTGATTTATTTTCACCAATTACCGGGGCACTTTTCCCTTCGCCAGGACCACGCTTAATTGATTGGAACCTATTGAAAACAAATTAACCGGCACCGGGGCGCGGGGACCTGTTTATGGCTCCTCCGTGGGGCAGCAGGGAGGACACGTGAGATGATGCACGGTGGGATGAGGGGGAGCAAGGTGGGACAACCCAAATATCCCCCTAAATACCCCCAGAGCCGCTCACTGGTTCCTCTGTGATGGTTATTGCAGATTCAAGGGGAAACTGAGGCACGGAGCAGCATGGAGCTCACATCCTGGCATTTCCTTGCTGGAAAAGCTCTCCATGGCATGGTCAGGACCGCAATGTTCCTCCCCGCCCCAGTGCCCCGGAGGAGGGATGCTCACGACGGTGACCCCATTAAGCGAACCCAGCTAGCATTAATTTGACCCCATCCGCCGCGCGCTAATCAGCTGTAACCGTGGCACCCAGCTCAATCCAAATTGATTTACCGAGGCTGGAAATGGATACAAATGTGATTAAAGGCTTTTTATTTTCCATAGGTCCTCTCTAAAATGATTTAAATCAATTGCTACGTGCGGGGTCCTCTTCCTCCTCCCCGGCCGACCCCGCGGCGCCGCGCTGTCGGTCGGGGCGGGGGGGATAATGCCCCACTTTCCACATTTACCCCACAAAACCCACCCGGGGTGGGGGAGCAGCGCCCCAATTCGCCCCGCTGACCCAGCAGCACCCCTGGCCGGACCCCTCGCATCCTTCACGGGCGGGATGCCGGCGCGCCGGGCGGCCCTGGCGAGCGATCAAAGCCCATTAGGCTGAGCGCCGATGCGCGCCCGTTGTTCGTCAATTATTCAAACAATAATTGCACCCTTATTTAAAGTCTAGTCTTGCGTGCGCGGCACTGCAGGCTGCCAAGGCCCACGTTAGATTTACACCCCCGGCGCGCTCCCGCCGCCAATTAATTAAGCAAACACATTCCTCCGCACGCTCTCAGGTGTGCAACCTGCCCGGTTCAGGTTCAGCCCCGCAGCACTGACACGGCCCCACCTGGGCAAGGGGTCACAGCCCCTGGGGGGCCCTATTAGGGCTCTCTGCTTTTAGGATTTCCCCTGAGGATGGCTGTTCTCGCCCCACTGCGAAGCTGATTACAGATTAAGCAGTCCCCTCATCTACCTCCCTACAAATTTCACCAAATTTTGGGGGGGAAAAAAGCGAGGAGGAGGGGGCTAACACAAGAATCTGTTGTTGGGGGGCCCCCTCGCCCCCTAACAAGAGGGGAGGCTGGGGGTGACAGTCACCAAGAGGTCAATTCATTCATCTGGCCATGTTATTACAAATCCAAATTTATTGTCACCGGGCCACATTAGCGCTGGCACGGAGGATGCGAGGTTGCACCCCTACTGAATAAGCAGATAAATGAAAGACATCTGGAGAGCAGAATGAAGGGGCAGATTATTAATGCTGAAATTTAGAAGCCAAGGTCTAAGCCACGAATCCATCAGCGCAACCAGTTATGTCCAATAAATTAGGAGAGATAAGGATTGAAGGATGGTATATTAAAGGCAACATTCATTTCTGAACTGGCACGAGGGCTTGCAGGCATCCTGCCTCCGCAGGGTTAACCCTTGCAGGGCAGGGATGTGGGATGTGACAGAGCTGGATGGGTCCTGATTCGGGGTTGTCACCAGGGCTCCCAGTTGGGTGTGAAGGAGGGGGCACCACAGTGGAATGGGAGTGGTGATGGAGCTTAGGGCACCCCATGGCCACTGGACACGGAGTCCAGGGGTCCCAGCCCACCCATCCTCCCAAATTAAAGGTGGCCCGGGGGTTTGTGTGGCTCCTCACAGCACCTGTGACCTCCATCCCTGGGCTGGGGTTCAGCTGACCCGGACAGGTCTTTGGGGACTCACTGCCACGGGTGATACGTAAGGACTGAGGGGACAGAGCCCGTCTGGACAGCTGCCACCAGGAACTGTCCCCCTGTCCCTCCTCCCTTGGCTGCCCTCACTCACAGCCCCCACCCCACCCCAGCACCTCCCAGCTGGTCATTGTCTGCCTCAGTTTCCCCAGCGGCATCACAATGGGATGGCAGGATCTGAGGACCCTTCAGTCCCCATCCTGCAGAACTTAGGGGATGAGGCTGCAGCCTGGCACCTCCAGGATACATTTTGCCCTTGGGGAAAGCAAGGGGACACAGCAGGCCAGGGTCTCATGACCTCCTCAGTGGCACAGCCCTGGGGACAAGCGAGCACCTCCATGTCATGAGGCCTGGAAGGGGAAAATCAGGATTTGCTGCTCCCAAGAGGGCATTTTGGCCGGGTGACTGCCTGGCAGTGGGGACAGCCACCTGTGTCTGTCCTTGGCACCCCACAAATGGCATTTTGGAGGAGAGATGAGCTCAAATGGGGAGGTGATGGTGAAAACAGGGGGTTCCCTGATGCTGGTCCCTCCTGGCCCAGCAGCAAAGGGATGTAGGGCACCCAGTAAGGCACCCAGGGAAGGGCGCTAGAAGGACAGAGGTGTCCCCGCTGATACCCGTGTCAGCCCCCGCTCTGCCACACAGAGATACAGCCCCGTGTCCTGGCTCCCTGCCATGCCCGCTGCCCTCACTCCTCGCCATCCAAAAATACCTCGGGAGGCCCCAGCACGAGGTGCCCCTCATGCAGGGGACGTTCCCGAGGGAATTGCTCACCTCCATCCTCCCCAGTCCCACTTTCCTCCTGACTCCAGGGTTCTTTTCATCCAATTTTACATTGCCTTCTCAATAATTCCTGGGATCTTAATATTCGGGATGCCGATGGGAGCAGGCTGGGAGCTGCATCCCCCTGCAGCACCAACCCTTGGCATGGGTGCAGGACCCCTCCCCAGCACCCCCATCCCCAACCGGGTGTTTTTTGAGAACTCAAAAAGCGTCTCCAATTAGGAGCAGCGGTGCCGCGGAGCGGTGGCGAGGCACTGGGGCTGTCACTGTGCCGCCTTAATTAGCAGCGCCGGGGCAGGGGTCAGCACAGCTCGGCGGTCTTGACAAGGCTGCTATCAAGTGCAAGGAGGGAGGAGGAGGGAAGGGAGGGAAAAGCAAAGCTCCCCAACTCAGGACCAGCCTGGGCGGCGGGGAGGGGGAAGACGAGCGCGCCGGAGCCGCGCAGGCAGAGTTAAAAGGGAATAAAATGGTCGCTGTCACCCGCCGGCGGCTCAGCGCCGGGGCTGTGCCTCCCGCTGCCGGGGTGTGGGACCGGTCCTGGGCCCCTCCAGCAGCCTGAGCACCGGTGTGGGCAGGGGGGCACAGGGCCCTCGCCATGCTGGAGATGAAGAGCTGGTCATCTTTGCTGCAGAGCCTCAGTAAATGACGGGGGTGGCAAAGCCGGGGGCTGTGGAGACACCCCGTCCTGTGGGGACACCCCTCCTGTGGTGACACCCCCTCTTGGGGGGACACCCTACCCCACAGGCAGCCCCCTCCCCGGTCCCACCGTGCCAGGGGAGGCGGGTGGGTGGCATGGCCGGGGTGAGGGTCCCGTACCCCCCGGCCCCGCGTGCCGTCCCGTCCCCTCTCCAGCGTCCCCGGCCGCGGGGTCAGCACCCGGCCGCGGCCAGGCTTAACCTCTACCCTCACCCTCCCGACCTGCAGGCCTGTTAAAAAGGGTTTAAATGCAAAGTTATTTGATAGCTAATCCCAGCTATCCTGGGGGCAGCCCCGGGCTTTGGCGCTGGGAATCGCCCCGAGCCGGGACCCTCAGGCGGCACAGCCGGGGTTGCACCGGGGCTGGAGGTCAGGCAAACGCGCCGATTAAAGTCCGGTGGGTGAAAAGAGCTTAAACAAATCCCAAATCCCTCAGATGCCAGATGAGGCTGGTTGAAATTTGCTCAGGAGGCACTGTGGGGAGGGGGAGAGACTCTGAAACTTGTGGAGGCAGTGGGGAGGCTGGAGGTGTGTGGGTCTAGGGGGTGGGGTGGCAGGGGCTCAGTCGTTTAAGGGCCAGGTCAGTGCTGGGGGGCCCTGGGTGCCTTCTGGGTGCCTACATCCCTTTGCTGCTGGGCCAGGAGGGACCAGCATCAGGGAACCCCCTGTTTTCACCATCACCTCCCCATTTGAGCTCATCTCTCCTCCAAAATGCCATTTGTGGGGTGCCAAGGACAGACACAGGTGGCTGTCCCCACTGCCAGGCAGTCACCCGGCCAAAATGCCCTCTTGGGAGCAGCAAATCCTGATTTTCCCCTTCCAGGCCTCATGACATGGAGGTGCTCGCTTGTCCCCAGGGCTGTGCCACTGAGGAGGTCATGAGACCCTGGCCTGCTGTATCCCCTTGCTTTCCCCAAGGGCAAAATGTATCCTGGAGGTGCCAGGCTGCAGCCTCATCCCCTAAGTTCTGCAGGATGGGGACTGAAGGGTCCTCAGATCCTGCCATCCCATTGTGATGCCGCTGGGGAAACTGAGGCAGACAATGACCAGCTGGGAGGTGCTGGGGTGGGGTGGGGGCTGTGAGTGAGGCAGCCAAGGGAGGAAGCAGGGGGCAGTTCCTGGTGGCAGCTGTCCAGACGGGCTCTGTCCCCTCAGTCCTTACGTATCACCCGTGGCAGTGAGTCCCCAAAGACCTGTCCGGGTCAGCTGAACCCCAGCCCAGGGATGGAGGTCACAGGTGCTGTGAGGAGCCACACAAACCCCCGGGCCACCTTTAATTTGGGAGGATGGGTGGGCTGGGACCCCTGGACTCCGTGTCCAGTGGCCATGGGGTGCCCTAAGCTCCATCACCACTCCCATTCCACTGTGGTGCCCCCTCCTTCACACCCAACTGGGAGCCCTGGTGACAACCCCGAATCAGGACCC
>CM019224.1:18655501-18668142 GCA_009741485.1 Malurus cyaneus samueli
GGGGGGCCGGCTGCCTCCGTGCCCTCTGACCCCCCGGATGATACAAGCCCTCTTCTGTTTCTCCTCAGCCCGCCGGCGGGGTCAGCCCTGACGGCTGGCGCTGGCTGCCTCGCCGCGATAAAACAGCTCGTCTGTCACGACACAATAGATCCGTCAGGCTGCTGGCACGGCCCAGGGGACGCAGCCCCGGGGCTGGGTGGCTGATGGGGTGCCCTGGGAGCGCCCCCAGCCATGCTGGGGCTCCCCGGGGTGCTCGGGGTCTCAGCAGGGGGTAGGGACAGGGACAGGACCCAGGTGTCCCCGCTGATACCCGTGTCAGCCCCCGCTCTGCCACACAGAGATACAGCCCCGTGTCCTGGCTCCCTGCCATGCCCGCTGCCCTCACTCCTCGCCATCCAAAAATACCTCGGGAGGCCCCAGCACGAGGTGCCCCTCATGCAGGGGACGTTCCCGAGGGAATTGCTCACCTCCATCCTCCCCAGTCCCACTTTCCTCCTGACTCCAGGGTTCTTTTATCCAATTTTACATTGCCTTCTCAATAATTCCTGGGATCTTAATATTCCGGGATGCCGATGGGAGCAGGCTGGGAGCTGCAATCATATCATCTTCCCCGCGCTCCCGAATTCCTGGGATGCACGCCCGGGCAGGCAGCTGCGTGCGGCCCCTGAGCCGCAGGTGGGGGGCTGGAAGGGTGTAGGGACACAAACTGACCCCCTCAGCACCCCCAGTCCCTGTGTGCCTCCTCCTGCCATCCCTGTTACACGGGGACTGCGCCTCGAAACAGTGTCCCCTGAGCTGTCGTGTCCTGCAGCATCCCTGAACGGGTGTCCCCAATCTGTCCTGTCCCATAACCCCCCTGAAACAGCGTCCCCATCCTGTCCCGTCTCACCCCTGAACTGGTGTCCCCAACTGTCCCATGACACAGCAGAAGCTGCCACTACAGGGACAAGGATGATCACAACCACCCCACTATCTCCCAGCCCAAACCAGCGAGCAGGGGGTCACCGCCTTTCCCACAGCACCTCAAAATTGGGTGTCACTTCCATGTTGGGGCTCTGGTGGGACAGGCAGGGTGGGCTGGTGATTACAGCCAGGACTCACATGGAATTCATTGGAAATCACATCCCCAAGGCCGGAGCGATGTCCCAGCACGGTGAGATGGGGATGTTTGGTTGGACCCCAGTCCCAGCAGCAGAGTTTTGGGCAAGCACAGAGCAATGCTGCCCCCCCAAACCTGTCCCCAAGACTCACATCCCTCTGGGCTGACATCCCTGGCACCAGGCTGTGTGGGAGCAGATGGTGCCAACCATGTGGGTCAGAGCCTGTCTTTGCCCCCTCACCCTGGCACTGTGGGGGTCTGTGTGGGGTGGTGGGGCACGAATTCCCCCAGAACCTCGCTGAGCCCCCATCCCTTCCTCCCCTCCCTTCCAGCAGCCTTTGTGCCGCTGCCGAGCCGGCACCTCCGGGGTGGATGCATTAAGGCAGCACAAAGCAGAGCCGAGAGGCATTTCGGCTCAATTTTCCCTGCTCCATTATTGACAAACAAGCTGCTTTGCGCAGGTGACGCCGGGGCCAGCGCAGCAGCTGGGACACCGTGCCATGCCGTGCTGAGCCGTGCCAGCTGCACAGCCCCACTCCTGCCCCACAGCCAGCCGTGCCACCCTCCCATCCACCACATCCTCGTCCCCAGATCCATGTCACACCTGCAAACCGAGGGGGGAAGAGGCAGGGGGAGCGCTCTGGGCTGAGCTGTGGTGCCCGGGCGGGTGCTGGCATCGCCGCCGGGCAGCCCCTTTCCCCCGGCCGGGGCGGCTGGGCACAGCGTGCGGGCGAGTCTGTCGTTAGCGCCGTGCCAAACCCAAAGTGGCTGCTTCGGAACGGCAATCCAATAAAAGTGCTACTTGTCTATTTATCATCCTCAGGGCTTTTTATCACAGTGCAGATGGCTGCTACCTTCGCAAGGCACAGCAGTGTGCTGGCACGCGCCCGCCGCACAGAAGCTCGGGCGCCGCCGAGTCTGTGCGTACACCTGCGAGGAGCCGGCGGCCGCCTGCTCTGGAGAAGCCGGCCGGGAGCCGGGCAGTGCCGCCTGGGATGTCCACCGGGTGTTCGCACCAATCATTTGCACAAGGTGTTTGCATGGCGTGTTGGCATCAGGGATGTTCACTGGGCATTGGCACTGGGCATTCCCCATCCCTGGAAGTGTCCAAAGCCAGGATGAATAGGGCTTGGAGCAACCTGGTCTAGCAGGAGGTGTCCCTGCCCATGGCAGGGGGTTGAAACGAGGTGATCTTTAAGGCCCCTTCCAACCCAAACCATTCCACAATTCCCTGAGCTGCACCAGGGGTGCTCACGAGGTGCTGGCACAGGGCTGTCACGCTGGGCACGTTCGCTGGGCACTCGCAGGGGGTGTTTGTTTGCACCGGGCACCTGCACCGGGCATTTGCACCGGGGGTTACTGGCGGGCGTTCCAGAGGGCACCCACAGCCTGTCATTACCCAGCTGGGCGGGCTGTGGGCAGCAGCAGCGGCGGCAGCAGCGGGCACAGGGCGGTGGGTGGGAGCCGCTGGAGCAGGTGATTAAAGCTGTATTAAGTGTCTGTCTGCACGCGGGAGAAAACACACCTAATTATCCAGCGGAGTCGGCCGGGAGGGAGGAGCGGCCCCGATCGCAATCGCGTAATGAAGTGGAACGCGGGGCCAGGCCTGGCGCGGGCGGTAATTAAAAGGCAGCAAAGCCAGAATTGCAACGGTGGCAGGCAGCGGGCAGGGTCCCAAACCCGGAGCCTCTTTCCTGGGAATCCCTCCTTAGGCAGCCCACTCACATCCCAGCACACTGGCCCAGGCACCGTGGCCACTAGCCCCAGCCGCTCAGGCCAAACCTCCCCTCCGCAGCACGACACCGGCGCACTCCAGCAAAGCCACCCGGCTGCCGGGACGCGGTGCCAGCACCCCCGCCCTGCCCGCGGGCGCCGGGCAGGCACCGCCGTGACACCGTTGCATGGGCGTCGAGCGCGGCCCGCGCGCAGGGCGATGCCGGGACACGGAGGGCCGGCGCCGCTGGAAAAGGCGGCGGCGAGGCGGGCAGGGCGGCGCCCCACCTCTTTCTGCACCGGAGCCAAAGCGCCAACCACGCCGCCGCTCCCCGAGCGGGTCCGGCGGGTCAGGAGCGCCGGGAGAACGCCGCGTCGCCCTGCCTGTGCCCGGCGTCCGCAGCACCGCTGCAGGGACCCCACGCCCGCGCTTCCCCTCCCCGGTCCGGCCGCCCCAGCCGGTTGGGAAGCGGCCGGGCTTGCCCGGGAATGCCGCTTGCATCAGCTCCGGCCTGGCTGGCACCGCTGGCAGGCGGGGACGTGCAGTGCCGGCGGGCAGCACGCTGGGGTCAGGCCCTGGAGAGGCAGTGGGGATAAGGGCATCCCTGGCAGCACCGCAGGGACCCCCAAGTTCCACGGAGATGGTGGCACAGGGGACACTCAGCGGGGCAGTCAGCAGCCATCCCATGTCCCTGTCATTCCAAATGCAGCACTCCACGGTGCCAGCACTCACAGCCCCATCCATGGCACGGTGACAATCCCCACTACAACGTGTGGCACGGTGGCAGGCGGTGAGGACATGGGAGGACGTCCCCTCCTTCTCCTCTCCCTGTCTTTTTCTCCTTCTAATTTTTTTTTTTTTCTCCTCCCGAGCTCTCCAGAACAAAGTACACACTCTACCTCTTCAAACCCACCACCATCTGTCCGTCCGTCTCAGCGCCGCAGCCCCGCCGCTCCGAGCGGCCGCCTCCGAGCAGATGGTGACAGGGGAAGGACAAGCCGCTGCCACACCGGGCCTCAGCGGCGGCGGGTCACGGCGGCTCCATCGGCCCTGACCTCCTCATCCTCCCCGGCACGGTAATTACCCACCGCGCCGAGCAAACAGCCCGCGCCGGGTCATTGTGCCGGACACCAACAAAAGGCGGCCGACGGCGGGACCTCCCGACCCTGCCAGCCCCTGTCGACCCCCGCCACCCTTGCCCTCCGCCAAAAGAGCAATAAATCAAAGGGATGGGACGGGGACAGGCTGGCGGGTGGGATGGCGATGAGGATGGGGACGCCCTCCCCACCAGCACGTGGGTGCACCCCCTGCACCCGGGCAATCAGCCCCGGCTGCTCCTCAGCACCCCTGGATTAGTGAGGCCGAGCAAAGCATCGGGGGCATCCCCCTCCCCGGGGGAGGGGACAAGTCCCTGCTGCCCTTGGGGACACACGCAGGCTGTGTGCGCTCCCAGGCTGAGCCCAGAGGAGTGAGGGATGTTTCCTCCCCCTCCACCCTCCGGTCACAGCCAGTTAATGGGGAATTTCATGGGTGCGGCACAGCGGAGCGCGGCCGGGAACATGCCGGAGCCATCTGCTCGCAGGACCTGGGGCTGTCGAGCTGCCCTGACCTCGGCAAGGCAAACAATTTGCAGGAGCAGATGTCGCACCCTCCCTTCCCCCCGGGGGCTGTGGGTGTGTCACCCCCCGGGCTCGGCACCCCCATAACCCCCCCGGCTTTTCGGGGTGGTCCCTTGCACGGAGCTGGGGGCACAATCAAAGAGTAAAGGTGCCCTGCAGAGACCTGGGGATCTCACTGCAGGAGTGACACCCTCAAAACGTGGGGCTTTTGGGAATTTGGGCATGGCACAGCGGCGCAGAGGATCCCTGCTCCCTCCTGGCACCCTGGGCACCACAGCCAGGTGCCACCTCACAGGTTGGCATCGCCAGCAAGGATTTGGAGAGGCGGCTGTGCCCACAGAGCTCATACCCTGCAACCCCCCTCCAGCAGCGCACAAAGCCTCGTCACCACCCGCACGCAGCACGGCATGGCACGGGGGCAAAGGTGCAGGCGCTGCTGCTCCGGCAGCAGATCCCGGCTGGATCCAGGCTGGTTTCCCGCAGGTCCCCAGGAGGGGCGAGCACCGGTGTCTTTCGGACTGATTAAAATTCATTCTGCATGATTTAGGACCTAATCTCGGTGAAACTCCACAGCGCTTTATTAATAGCGCATTAGTGGATAATTCATGCGTTCGGATGAAAAATCAGCCCGTGTTATTCTCCGGGAGGTGGGGGGACACGGTGGGAGGGGGACACGGGCGCGGGGAGGGGGGCACCCCGCTCGCCCAGCCTCCCGCACCTCCCCGCCGCCACCGCATCCCGGCGAGGCAGCAGCCCTTCTGACAACTGCCACCACTCATTAATCTTGACGAGTTTTCTGCTGAATATTCTTCCACAGGCTTTCAAACCGTTCACTAATTGCAATTAATCACTTACCGAAACAGATGTCAGGAACAATGGAATTGGGAAGTCTGGAGGCTTGATAAAGCTGTCAGAGGAGCGCGCTCGTGTGGCAGCGGGTGCCAAAAGGCGCTGGCAACACCTTCCCCCAGCCATGTGCTGGGGGGACCCGGTGACCCCATCCTGCCCGCGCGGCATCTGTCCACCCCGGAGAGGGAAAACGCATGGAGAGGGGGCACAGGGGTGGCTCTGTGTCCCCATCGGCCACCAGCGCACGGGATGGGGATGTGGGAATTGGGTTTTGGTGACGGGAGCGGCACACCTGCAGGGAACGCCACGGATGCCATCAGCACGGTTTCACCCTGACACCGGGGCGGATCGAGCTCTGCTCTCCATCAGGAAAGCCGCACGGAGCCCCAGCGGGGCGTCACGTCCGCCGTGCCTCGCACAGGCGACGGCACGTTCCCCGTCCCTGCCAGACGCCGCTTTCCCACCAAGGGGCAGCCTCCAGCCTTCTGCTCCCCTGCAGTTTTTCCAGCTGCTGCTCTGCACACCCCCGTGTCTCACTGCCTCCCCACCATGAAGACATCCTTTGGGAACAAGGTTGGGCCGGGCTGGGACAGGGAGCACTTTCCCAGTACCCCACAAGGCAGAGGATGCCACACCTCCTGAGGCCACAAAGCACAATTAGCCCCGAGCCCCCCAATCACTGTGGGGACACTGGGGGGACACCCACACCTCCCCAGAAGGCAGAACCCCGGGTGATCAGAGCATCCTTCCAGGGCTGGCACAGCACGAGCCCAGCCCGGGGCTCGTGACCGGCGCGGCCCCGACACATGTTACAATAAATATTCCGCACAGACACCGTTCCATATGTATGATCCGGTGGGGTGATGATTTTTCTACTGATCACTGGAAGTGACAGCTGTGCGGAGAGCAGGAGAAACAAAGGCACCGACTGCTCTCCCCGTTACACTCCGCTAGCGACATGATGGTGTGACACGGAGCGGCAGCATCTGGTGGCACGGGGACCCGCAAACGGGACGGGACGCCTGTTAGCACCTACCACAAAGGGGTGGCCACGGGGTGGGGATGGGCAAATAAGGATGGGGTGGAAATATGGATGAGATGGCAATGGGGACAAGGTGACAACAAGGATAGGGCGGCAGTAGAGATGGCATGGCCATGGAAATGTGGTGACCATGGGATCAAAGTGGACACAATGGGGACAGAGCGGCCATGGAAATGGAGTGCAGATATGGTCAGGTAGCAGTGGGGACAGGGTGGCTTGGGGACAGGAATGGACACAGGATGGCAATGGGCACTGGGTAGCAATAAAAACGGGGTGGTCATGAGATGGCAATGGAGATGGGGTGAAAAGAAGGATGGGGTGGCAACAGGGTGACAACAGGAATGGGGTGGCCAAGAGGGTGACAAAAGGAATGGGGTGGCCATGGCAATAGGATGGAAGTAAGGACGGAGAGGTAATGGCAACAGGGTGGCAATGGGGACAGGATGGCGATGGGAATGGGGTGGAAATATGGATGGATGGCAGTGCAGATGGGATGTCAGTGCCACAGGGCAGAATTAAGGATGGGGTGGCCATGGGGATGGCTCCCATCAGCCCTCTCCTGCCCCACAGAAACACCCATTCTCTCCATCCTGCCCCTCTGCCCCCGCAGCGGCTGCGGGACGGGTACCAGGAGCACCTGGCCACCGCAGCGCCCGGCCCAGGCAGGGTCAATATTTGCATTTGATTTGAAAACGTTTCCTCCCCCCAGATAACGGCGGGGCCGCCGCACGTACGGGAGGGAGAAGCGCTGGGTTGGGTTAATTATTAGCGAACATGCAAATTCCCCCTCCACGAGATAACAATAAACACCGTGATTTCAGCGAGATAAACAGGGCTTTAAATTTCCAGCAGCCTTTACTGGTGTAAAAATAAGCGTCCCTTATTTATTTAGCTCCTTTGAGGAACCACATCAGTCCCCAAACACAGTCTTTTACTGTCAAGCTACAGTAGAAGCCTTTATAGGCGGCGAAGATCCTGACAGCTACCCCTAGCACAACCATCTTTTATTCATGCTCATAATATAAACTGTATTGCCTCAGAAACAAAAGGATTTAACTCGCTGCTGGCCGGGTGGCAGCGGCCGAGCCGAGGTCCCTGCTGAGGGCACGTGGTTGGGATGGCTTTGCTCCGGCATCCCACGTCTCTCCATCCCACAGGGATGTCCTCCTAGGGACAGCGCTGAGGCAGACCCCTGCTCTGATGCATCAGCACATCCACGGGTAAAATAAGCCAAAATAACAATTCCCCCCCAACCTGGAGCCATTAGGCAAAGCCTCGGTGCTCTGCGGTTCCGAATCCCACCCTGCGTGCACAGACGCAGGAAGAGCAGCGGTTACAAGAGTGGTTTGTATTTAATAATGCAATTTATATTCCACTCTCAACATAAACTATTGTAAAGGCACACTAATGTAAAAATACATCTGGCTTGTCAATAGTTTATCTTCTGGATCTGCATCTAAATCCCTGGGCATTCTTGACTTATGGCTGCACCAGTGTCTAATGAATAAAAAGGTGCAAATTATAGGCCTTGCTTTAATGCTCATCATAAAATTAGATGATAGTTGCAAAAGCTGCATTCTCCTGCCCACAGTGCAGCAATGGTAAGCTATAAATAAAGTGTATTTAATGTATCCCAGCGCTGCGCAGAGCCAGGAAACAGTATGTTACTGCACAGCCTTCAATGGATCCGCCACCAGTTCAATGAAGTGATAACTGATCCATCATGTGAATTTATGTTAACTGTCTGCTCGCAAAGTCACGGCCCCAGCACTGTAAATAGCCCACAATCCTTCCAGCCCGGCCTGCCTGCCAATAAACCTGTCACTGGCAGCCTGGGAGCAGCCACCTTAGGACACCGCAGACAAACCATTACAGCTTGGGTTTCCTCCTGGTTTTTCCATCGCCGCCCTGCCTTGGTTTACCCGCAGCCCAGCACCCCCCTCCTCGGGGCTTTCCGTCCCCGTGTGATGCTTTTCCACCTCCCTGGAGCTGTCACATCAGGGATGCGGGAAGCCCAGATGGGATCCGGGGGGCTGGCGGGTGCGTGGGTGGGATGGCTCCTGTTCCACCGACAGGCAAGTGATGGGAAGGTGGGGACAGGCTGGAAGAGGAGCCCCTCCAGCTCCTGTGGCAGGCTGGGATGCAGAGCCAGGAGGGTACGGTGGGAACAGCTCATTGGATGGGGACAGAAACGTAACGGCATCGTGACTGGAAATCATCCTCCTGTGACAGAGATGTGTGTCCTGGGGCCAACGCCTGGGAAGGAGACATCCCTGGGAAGAAGATATTCCTGGGAAGATGTGGTCACCAGGAGGAAAATGTTCCTAAAGATGTGGTCCCTAGGGAGTAAACATTCTCAAGAAGATGTTCCCAAGAAGTAAATATCTTCGGGAAGGAGACGTCGCTGGGAAGATCTCTTCCCCTGGAAGGAAACATCCCAGCAAGGATGTCCCTGGTAAGGTGTCCCAAGGAAGATGATGTCCTAGTGAAGGGCACATCCCCAGGTAGAGGATGACCCTGAGAAAATGTGGTCCCTGGGAAGGAGATGTCCCTAGGAAGCACATGTCTTTGGGAAGGAGATGTGTTTGGGAAGGAAATGTGCTCAGGAAGAAGACATCCCTGGAAGGAGATGTCCCCAGCAAGGAGACATCACTGGGAAGGTGTCATCCACCTTCCAGTTGTCCCTGGGAAGATGTCTCTGGGAAGATATCATCTCCTGGAAGGAGACATCCCCCACAAGGATGTCCCTGGGAAGGTGTCATCCACAAGGAGGTGTCTCTGGAAAAGTGTCAGGAAGAGGATGTCCCTGGGAAGATGTGATACTCAGGAAGGAGATGTGCCTGAGGTCTCCAGGAAGACACAATCCCCGGGAAGAAGATGTTCCCAGGAAGCAGACATATTTGGGAAGGAGATGTCCCCAAGAAGGAGACATCCATGGGGGAAGATGTCATCCCCAAGAAGGAGACATCCCCGGCATGGATGTCCCGGGGGAGGTGTCATCTGCAGGGATGTGTCACTGGGAAGATGTCCCACAGAAGAAGCCATCCCTTAGGAAGGAGATGTCCCCATTCAAACAGCCCAAACCCTTGGAGCTCCAGCAGTGGGACAGAGGGGATACAGTGATCCTTGGGGAACAAGGTGGCACCCAGGAGGACACAGGGGACACCGCGTCCGTGCGAAGCAGCGCTCGCCGTCACCCGGCTCTCATTAACGCGGTGCGGAGCAGCCCCTAATAATAGCAACAGTAAATTCTCCTACCCAATTCGGGTCCATTTCTATAAATAATGTAGAATCTTTTTATTTACTGACAGGTTGTAAAAGTATCAGTGAGAATAATGTGAAATCAGGCGCTGCTGAATAATTCATGGCAGCGGCTCCGCTCTCCCCGTCCCTGCGCTCCCCTGGCCCCGGTGTTTACACGACAGCACCTTGTGCCCGGGTTTATCTCATAAAAACCAGGACTAACGACCTGGCACTAATTCTTTATCAACAGGGACTTTTACAGCGAGGGGAGGAGGAAGGAAATAGAAAGAAATAAAAATAACCCCGGGTGCACTCTATAAAAAATGCATGGGCCCATGTCCTCGCCTCCGCACGGAGCCGGCCATCCACAGCACCTCCCATCTGCAGTTCACCCCAGACCCCACAGCCTCTCTAAAAATTAGTATTTATTAGCAGTACTCACAGCCCCACACTGGAATCCTGGGGCAGAGAGTGCAGGAAGGGCAGCTTGACCCTGCTGGGACATGGGGACACCGGCAGGACCCATGGGAATACCAGGAGACACTGGCAGGACCTGTGGGGACAATGCAGGATCTGTGGGGATGGTGACAGGATCCATGGGGATTGTGGCAGGATCCATGGGAACACTGGCAGGGCCCACAGGGATAACACCAGGATCCTTGGGGACAATGGCAAGATGCTCCCTGTCCCTGCCACCCTCAGGATGCCAGCCTGGGGCAGCAGACCCCTGCGGGGTTAAATTGGGCAGAAAAACCTGATCACTGAGGCAACTAATCCCTGTAACAATCTGATCCGGTGTCCCTCATCCCTCCTGGCACCGCTGAGGGTGACGGGGACAGTGGGGACCCCCCCTGCAGCCGCCCCCATCCCCTCCCCAGAACAATACCTACCCGCCGCTGTTTTGATGTGCGGCACAAAGCCGGGAGAGCTTTCCATGTAACATGATAAAAGCAAGTCCCCAGCCAGCACAATTATTTGATAATTCTCCCTTAACACCCATCAAATTAAAGCAATGTCCAAGGGCTGCCTGAAGTGGCACTGATAGGTATTAAACTTTAATGAGATTTAATGGCACTGCCCTACTTTTTAAGCGCTCGGGCCTACATTTATGAACATTTAATTTCCCGGGCCCTGACCTCTTTTTTTTTCCCCCTTTTCCCCGCGGCCCCCCTGCCCGCCCGCTGGCACAGCTGGATTCTGTTAGCGCTGGCAGCCGCCCCGACCCGGGATGCTCGGGATGCTCGGCCAGCCCCGACCCCATGGAAATCTCCAGGCACTGCAGGGTGAGATCCTGACCCCTGCAGGGATCTGAGCAGGGAGGGGGAGCCCAGGGAAAAACCAGGGGGGGCTGCAGATGTGATTCACCAGCAGCGAACGCAGCCAAATTGATGGAATGACTTAATTAATTTGCTCCTGGGATGAAATGACACCGTGGGTCCCACTGGATGGAGAGCCCCCATCCTGCTGCAATGGGGTTGTTTAAGCACCCCTGAAAAATAACTGTGTTCCTGCTACAAACCTGCTGTGCCAGGGTGAATTTGGGGGGTCAGACCCCTCAATGCCCCCAGGGACAGAACACAGCCCGCTGATCCAGTTTATTGCTGCCCTCTAGTGTGTATGGGACAGCCCAGGCCTGCTGTCACTTGTCCCCCTCCTCACGTGTCCCCCTGGCCACTTGGCCACCAAGGACGCTGCGCCTCAAGTGGGGATGGCTGATGAGATGCTCAAAGGCCTGACAGATGGGGTATCAGACAGCATCACCTCAGCACCCCAAAATCTCACTAATGGGGCTGCAAGATGGGCACCAGTGACACCAGGCATCACCTCCTGCCCCACAGCATGGCAGGGCCCGGCTGGATGGGGGATGGAGCAGCCTGGTCTAGTGGAAGGTGTCCCTGCCCATGGGATGAAATGAGCTTTGAGGCCACTTCCAACTCAAACTGTCATGTGATTCTATGATCCTGAAGCAGCATTTCCCTATAATGGGATGCAGGAAGGGTTATGGGATCAAGCAGCAAGAGGGATTGCTGGCATGGGTGCCCACCCACGACACGAGGGTTAGGGAAACTGAGGCACACCAGTGAGGGCAGCTTCTGCACTGGGAATGTCCCTCTCCCGCCTTCCCAGCACCCACCTCAACCGCAGGGAGCCCAGCAGCAGGAATGCAAAGGCAGGGCAATAAAAGGGAGCGTTATCAAGCCCCAGCAGAGCTGACAGCTCAGGGAGGAGAGCAGGGAGGGAGGGAAAGGAACAGAAAAGAAAAAAAAAAAAAAAAAAAATAGAATAAGAATAATTAAAAGGCTTTTTAAACACAAAAAAACCCCACCCTTAACCCCGAGATCACTTATCATTCAGGCTGCATCACGCATCTAGAAAGTGCAGACACAAAAATGTAATGTCATAACATTCGCAGTTCAATAACCTTTGCTTCACGAGACGGCTTGAACTGTCAGAGGAGCTGGAAGGTAAATATTTCAGCGCCCAGGCACTGAATGCAAAGGCGTGGGGAGGGGTCGGCCTCGGCTTCCCCGGCTCGCCTCGACACGTTCAAATATCCCCCGCCGTAAATCCCGGCCGGCGCTGGGGAAAGGCCGTGGCGCGGATAAAATACGAGCAGATATAAAGGCAGACACCTTTATTGTTCGGCAAAGTCTTCCAACAAGTTATGAACCCGCAGCTTGACCCTAACCCATCATCTTGTTATACAGCGGAAACAAAGGCAGAGCCGGGAGCCGGGGCTGGAGCGGGGCAGGATGCGGGTGGGAAGGAGGAAAACCCAGCCTGCCTCCTCCACGGGGGATATTTGGGTGTAATTCATCCCTAAACCCCGCATCTACCACGCTCCAGGCTGCCTGTGGGGAGCAGACCTCGTGTTAGTCCCTTCCAGTGAGCCTCCCTGCCAGGGTCAAGGGTACAGAATTCCCTCGGCCGGGGTTAACGGGAGCAGGACCTGGCAAACGCCGGTTAACCGGGACAGCTCATGTGCCATGTGGGCAGGAAGGAGAAACAAGGGAAGCAGAGAGAACCCCTCCAATGGGGAAAATTCCCCTAACAGCACCGGGAAGGTGCTGGCAG